>MQRK01249905.1:11366-25481 GCA_001938485.1 Girardia tigrina
CTAAGAAAAACGTGGTAAAAACATGTAAATTCAAAACAATTCCAACCTTCACACTGAATATTTTTAATTCATAGTTAAAATATTAAACAAAGTAATATTGTAATACTGTTTTGCAATTTATGTTTTTCTATTTATTCACAATGCATCCAGTTTTCTGACGAACTGCTGAGCAAAGACAAATTTGTAATTAATAAACATTAAAATTCGCTTGAATTGTGTGTTTATATAGCATTTTAAGTTTGGGTAAAATCCGTTTTGCTAACAGGTTACAGGGGTAGCAACATAAAAAAGGTTAGGAACCGCTGCATTAGAGCTTGCAAAAGTTAAGATTTCATTTCTAAACTCTACTCATAATGATGAGATAGATACACCACTGGTGACAAAATTGTCGATTGGAATAAAAATGGCAATTTCAATTTGTTGAACTAAATCAATTTGACAATATACCACTTATCTTCGAATTTTGATCGGTGTTATAAGTAAAAAGCTTCTGTGGCATGAAACGGGTAAAATTTACCGAGGCGGTCTGAATGTTCGACAAGCTGGCGGCTCTACCGATACTCCTGGACGAGAGAGTTTACGAATAATTCTCGGGAATGACGAGCGAGGACCACCAGAGCTACGAGCCAGAGAAGGCCGCACTACTAGCGGCGTAGAGGCCTAATTCGTAGGAGGCTTTCGATGAATTTAGATCGAGAAATATTCAACCGGGAGAATCAGTCAAGAATTCATCTCTGCGACGACTCGCAACAGCCATCTGTGCTGGGGAACCTCAGGAACAATTCCTACGGTAAGTATTTTTGGCGGGTATACTGTGTTTTTCAATAACGTTTGTGTCCATATTTTGGGAACAGAGTTATTTGGCTTTGAGTCCCCAGTTTATCGGTAACCAACTATAAGATATTGTTATATTAATGTAACCTCTGTGTGTGTATTTTAGCTTTTAACCCCTTATATTTATGACCAAAACTTGCCTCTCAACCCCCATATCATCTGCAAGCAGTGATAGGTGATGAGGACCTTCCAGGTTCAAGACCTACACAGTTTTAAGACCAGATAGGCCAGATCAGCTCTAATGGGTATGATGTGATGTTATGATTGAATATAATTTGTATTAATGTGTTGATTACGAAAGATTATGTCAACAATCCATCTTTTATTATTTTCTTCTTTACGAATTTATTTACAAAAGTGTAGACTCAAATACCATGACGCAAGTCCTCCGTTTATGTTTGTGATTTTGATGTAAAGACGTAGTGATATGATGAAGAAAGAAATGCTAAAGGATTTTAACTATTCTGTGATGGTTATATTTTAAAATACCGAATCAACAACTCATATAAATCAGAATAAAAAATTATTTTTAGAAACACTTTACGACATTGTTGATGATCTTACGGATCATCTGCCTCTGTCGCCGTTTTATATAATCCTCGCCCCTGTAGTCGGCGATCGACCACTGCATTTCCAAGGTGCGCGACTCCTTCCCTTCCTCGGCTCTCATCTTTTATTGCATTTGCAACTGCAATTGCTCGGAATAGAGCCGTTCCAACTCATGGATCCGATTTTCCATCATGACGCCCCGCTAGACTACGCATGCGTACTCTTCGGGCTCGATAGAAGCATCTTTTACTGTTCTTAGACTTGTGGATAAACGCTCTACATTTAAGCGTAAATTCAGCATCTCTCTTGCGATTTGCTGTTCTACCCTTTTTAAATAATCTATTTTCTTGTTGGGGACGCTCGATGGTCAACTTAGCCGGTTGTAATTCAATTTGTTGAATCATCTGAAAAGATTATTATTGAAAGAGAGAAATGAGTTGTTTATTTGTTATTTATTCTTATTTTACGTAAGCGGTCAAGAATAATTCGCATAATAGATTTCAAATTTGCTCTCCGGTATGAAGTCGTGGGTTTTGTTGTCACCCTTATACTTCAAAGCTGGGGACTTATTCTGGCTACGATGAATCGCGGGCAAGAACCAGCCTTCAAGAATTTTATGTAGATCAATTTTTAAAGATTACTCTACCCAAGGGTATTCGAGCTGAAACCGTAAAATTTTACAATTATATTAAAGAAGATAATTAACTCAAATTTAATTGTTATAGAATATTTATAATATCGTTACAATAATATTAGCAGAAAATTAATCAATATTGAAATGAGACAAAAGTATGTTAAAATTGTAATGAGATAAAAATTAAATACATTCAAATTCAAATACAAAAATAAAAATTAGATAATATGTGCGAAAAATAAATTTCGGTCTCCGGAGGAAGGTTCTCTGTATTTGTTACTTCTTATCTTCTGATTCTGTCTGCCAAAAATGATGCTGAACGTTCGTCGAAGTTTTAAACCTTTAAAACTCTTTCAAATTTGTCGTTTTAAACTTTAACAAAATTGTTCGGATTTTCCAAATTGTTGTGATTGTTCAAAATTATTGTCATTGTTGTACAGAATTATTGCGATTGTTCAAAATTGTTGTCAAATTTGTTGGTGCGATTTTACTGTGAAATAACTGTCATTTTATAACAGTGTTCTTTCTGTCTGTCTGGGTGTGTCCTTTTCGTGGGGCTCTCTAATTGGCTGGTTTGACCAATTTTGACTTCTGATTCGCCGGCACTTACTGTCCTTATGCAGCATGTCCAAATATAGACAGTGACTGCTTTATCACACGGCTCTTTTTCACCGGTGAATCATGATTATTCATCGGATGATGTTATTTTTCTTTGTGGGCATGATTCATGTAAGTTGTTAATTAATTTTCTTTATGTTTCTAATTAATTTCTCAATTTTTCAGGGGTTATATCTTTGCTAGGGAAGGTGACAGTGTCTCGCGGGTTTGACTCACGGATTCACCTGGCGAAAATCTTTCAGGAGAGGGTCGGATGACCTTCTATCTTTACTGTGAAGTTCGGTAAGGAACTTTATTATTTTTTGGGATCGTTTTAATTAACTATTTCTTTCTTAAGGTTTATAACTTTTCTCGGAGATATGTGATCTTCGGATGGGTTATCGCTATGAACTCCTCTTACGATATTCTATTTATGGGAAAGTGTTCGTTCGATTTCTTTTATCAGGTGGGTTTCTATTCATCGTTGTCTATTTTCTTTATGTCGTGTTTTAGCCTTTATGATATTCGCGCTACTCTGTCGGGCTGCGAGGGGATCAATAACAATTCCGGACAACTTAGCTTCGATCTATAACCTCTGCATGTAATGTGATACGCCGGTTAAATATATGTATTAAAGTAATGTTTTTTCTTTTTTGTCCTTCTTTGTGTTTGCTGAATGTTATGTATGGTAACCTGCATGTTTGTGTACTAAAATGGGTTTTCGACCGCAACAATTACATCTTCATATCTGTGTGTGTTCTTCTGATCTCGCGGATCCTGAAAGGCTTCTCATTGACGGCAGGACCAACGAATGTTGGACTCAACGCAGGCATTGGCTATGGCTTTCTTTCTAAATGATAAATTAAGGTCGTCCAAGATGTCCTCATTGTGGACCCACCATGCACCAAGAGCACCAACAATGATTGTGTCAAGGACGACTTTGTAACCACATATATCTTCCATTTGCAACATTAAGGGAAAATATTTGTTCACATTCTTTCGGTCAACATTCTCCAGATTGTGCATGGGATCATAGGGAAATTTTAAATCAAGAAGGAACAAAGTATTTATTGATGCAAAGAAGATTTGCAAATCAACACGCTTTGTGGAAGGAACATACCGACAGATTTCATTCACATGTACTACGCCACCCGAGTGTGCTTTAATCTCAGAAGCAAAGATATCAAGCACAGCGTTGTGTCGTGCATTCCAGAAGTTACTCAAGGAATTACAGCCCACCAACACATGAGCAAGAGTCTCATCAATGAGGGGAGCTAGATTCACAGCTGAAAGGGATAGAGTGAGTTCTAGAGCAAACAGTGGAACGAGAGCGACTACAATATCTATTTGGAGAAATAGTTGCACGAGAGGTTCTACAAGGGGGAGGGCTGGCAAGAACAGATAGATCAGAACGAAGAGAGGGGGTTGGAAGTGCTGGTGAATGAACAGCAGGGGAGACAGACATAGCTTGGATGGCAGAGGTAGAAGGAAGAGAAAAAGAGTCAGTACTGACAGAAGAGGCATGTGTTTGAGATTGAACAGTGATTGGTCGCTCAGGAGTTTTGTAAATAGAGATAGATGAAAAAACAGGAGCAGCTTTCCCGAGGGCTACTTTCTTAGTATGGAAGTTGATTCTAGACACAAAAAATTCATCAGCACCTGACAAATCAGTGTCATAATTCTCACCACTCAGTGTCATATTAACGTCCTTGTTAAACTTTTCATTTTGAGACTCATTAATAGCAGCTGTGGTTAATGGAAGTTCAATTAGTTGAGTAAATGGAAAAGAAAGTGCATTTACATCAACACCATAGAGAACCTTGATCGCATTTTCAGTCTCAAGGGGTCCCAAGACAAAATAATCTTCTCCGCTATGATGATTGGATGAACACTTTTTATTTGATTGTAATAAAAAATAAATGTTTTTATAGAAATTTCTGCTATATCAAAAAAATGTGGGAAAATATGTCCCTCACCATCAAAAAGATACTCACAAATTTCGCATCAAGAGGTGGTTCCCTAATATTTTTAGAGTCGACTAAAATATTGGTGAGAACTGTGGTAATAAAATCCGGGGTAGAATAAAGAGGCAAAGGAACAGATGGACAGAGCTCATTCTGCAGTGCAAGAAGTTGGGCAGGGTGAAATTCAATCCTTTTATTAGCAAGAGTGCGGAGCGAAACCTAGAAGAGATCAGAATGGGCGGACGACAAAAAGAAAGAGGAAGAGACAACAAAGTTTGGAAATTTACTTTCCCAATCTTTTATAAGAGATAAAAATACAGTGTTGTCAATGTGGGGAAAGGCGAAAGATGAAGGAGTCAGAGAGAAGAGAGAACAAAAAGGATGACTATAGGGGGCAGAAGGACCAAAACAACAATGAAGTGGGCAAATGAAAGTTGGTTAAACAGGAAGAGCTTTATTCCACTCTATAATAGCAAACTTGAACATATTGTGTTTAAGAGGAACAAAATTTTCTCTAAAGATATTTATCTTATTTTTTACACCAAACAAACAGTAACCCTCAAGACAGGTACGAGCCCTAAGCTTGTAATCACGCTGAAAGGGACACATCTTCATATTAATAAAAGTGTTAGATAGTTGTTTACAGTAACATGTGATGCATTTGTCAAACAACAGGTTATCATCAGTATGTGAGCAGTTTGTCCCTGTTGACATATCATTAGAATGAAATTCGTTACAGGGTTTTAATGATACATGGCACTGATAATCATCTGTAGAACAACAAGCTGCACCACAAGCATTATTAATAAGATTAATAACCTCTTTACAAGGTACACAGTTCACACCACATCTCTCTCTAACAGTGTCAGTGACAGATTGGCAAGAAGAACATATTTTGTGAGATTCGTTAGTTTTGAATTTTAATCTTAAATGAAAAGGACGGCAGGATTTTTTTGTCTGGGGAATAAGAACAAGAGAACCATAAAAGTCATTAAACGTTTCATTACTGAATTTATTTTGGTCATCCATCTTATTCAAATTAATGTATGTAGAGAATCTATCAAAAGTTTTCTTAGTAATGGTCATTGATATACTGACTGGTCATTGATATATACCGGACTGAGCGTCGGTGGCCAGCGCCCCATAATTGCGCTAGAAGACGCCGGACTGGAGCACTGATTGGCCGACTCGATGGACAGTGGTAAACAGTCAGACTGTTCCATCACCGGTAGGAAATTTTCCGACAGTTGGATCCCTGACCGGTAGGATTGGATCCGGTACAACTCCCGTCGAATTCGCTCGGAGGGCCGGATTATCGGCTTGTAATGACCGATGAAACTCGTAGTTCGATCAGTTGGTTCAAGTGGTGCGGGGGGTCAATTATCGATTGGTCCAAAATCCGCATTTTCCCACTACTTTTTATCACATCGATAGTTCGTGAAACGAATTTAAATTTTCGACAAAATCGGCATATTCAATTAAATGAAGTTAATACGAAGATCCATTTTTTTATTTTACATTAAAAAGGTTGACATTTACTACCTTAATTAAACAAACACTCTTAAAAATTGAAAATTTAAAAAAAACCGATCAATAAAAAAAATTTTTTTAATTTTTTACTGACGGCAACACAACTTAATTGATTTTTAATTTCCATGACACGTTTTTACTTTTATGTAATTATTTATTCTTATTAAAAATTAATTTTATACACTAAAACTTTTAATTAAATTTTAATCTCTAACTCAAATAAAGAAAATACAAAAGTAAGTGCAATAAATGAAGAAATTAAGGTGAAATAATGTCAGAACATTAATAAAAATAAATTACCAAAAAACGAAATTTGAAGGAACATTTATTTATATTAAAATATATATTTCTAAGAAGTTATTTGATGGAAAGGGTATAAATCCATGGTAGACACGATTGATGAAATATCTTTTGGTTCTTCATCTACCGTCGTTCTAACAAAAGTCAAATTCATATCATATAAATCCTCTTCTGTGTGAACACAATTTATTCTTTCTTCGGCATCGACCTAAAAATATCGAGTCAGAAATAAATAAAGATAATGTTATAAAATAAAAGCAAATAATCATCGAAGTAATTCACCTCAACAATCAGTTTCTTTTGTTTCGATTTATTTAAATATTTCTCTTGGAAAAATTTGATAAGATCACATTTCTTGAGTTCTTCAATGTATTCCACTTGTTTAAATTGCCGATCAAAAACGAACTCCCGAAGCAAGATTTCTTGCCAATTTGATGTCACAGGACATAAAATTCGTTTACCAGAAATAAACGATAATCTCTTAATATAATGTGTCTTAAATTGACAGAACAAAAATAAAAAAATTCATTACAAAGTCATCAAAGCCGTCTTGTGATAGATTTTCGATTATTTCCATGGCCATGTTATCCAAGAAAGTATCCATCTTTTCGTTACAATGGTCAATGGAGAACTTGTTTGCTTGACTCATTACGTACATATACATTCCTAGAACTCCTCGTCTTTTTATATTATAAATCCCTACTGAATATCCTAATGTTTCTTTTGTTCTCAAATAATCGAAACACGGTTCAGCTAATAAATACTAAAACAAAGATAGACACAAAACATGTACATTCATTAAAATTACAATAGCATTTATAAAACATTTACGCATAAAAATTCATTAATCACTTCGTCTCTTACACATCCAAGACCGATTTGATATTCGATTGTAATTATTGTGTTAATATCGTTTGGATTCAGATTCATTGCCCGGATTCTTGTGTCTCCATTTGGTAAACATCGCAATGCAGCCTTGTGAATATTTATCATAAATTATAATTTAGAAAAAAATTACAAACTTTCGGGATGGATTTAGAAGATTGTAGTTTCAGATTCTCAACACAATAGATGAAACATTTTTTGACTTGCTGAATAATAATAATAATAATAATCGTGAGTAATAATTTCGAATGATATTTATTGTATGTTGTTTTTAGGATTGTGTTTCTTCAACCCAGATGGAAGATTGATATTTTGAATGTTTTGAACCGTCGGATTAAATGTAAATAACAACTTTAAAATTAAATTAAAATATTTTATTCAATAATTTTATAATTAAATAGTATTTTAATAAATATATTTGAATAGTGGATTGTACCAGGTTGCGTCAAAATTTATTCATGTTTTAAGTGATTTAAAGTTTCTGTTTTACCAGATCATTTAAGTATCACATTTATATACAACATTTGGCATCATTTTAAAGCCCATAAAAAGGTGAATCCAGCAACACTTTAAAAGTTAAATCTTTAAACTTCATTCCCTTATTTTACATTTTAGAATGATTGAAAAGAAACAGTAATTCGCATCTTAATACGACATTTTTGGAAAAAAGGCCTAACAGCACCAGCTGAGACTCAAGACATCGGCAACGTGGAAAGCAATGATGTACTCAAGGAAAATACCGCTCAGTGGTAGTTTCAATGTTTTAATCAGGTAAATATCAGCCATGAAGATTATGAACCTTCAGGTAGACCATCAGTGGTAAACAAAGAGAGGTTTTGTGCCCTGGTGGAGCAGCAGTCTTGTACTAGCACCAACAGGATGTCCGAAAAGCTTACCCATTCTCAAAGCACTCTTGTTCGTCATCTGCATAACTTGGGTTTTTTAAATAAAAATCCACTTCAAGTTCCCCACGATTCAACAAATATTCAAGCCCAGTGTCGAATTGATCTTTGTCGCGAACTACTTAATAACCCCAGAGACAGCCGTTTTTGAAAGCGAATTATTACAGGGGTAGAAAAGTGGTTTTTCCGTTATACTAGCGGAGGTAAGCAATGGCTTCAACCTGATCAGCCAACTCAGCAAGTTGTTCATCAAGGTGGCTTCGATAAGAAGGTGAAGTTGTGTGTTTAGTGGAATTATGATGGACGTATGCACTAAGAACTTGTTTCTGATGATCGAGCACTCGTTACTTATTTTTGAATTGTGTTAGAGCAATCCTACAGCATGACAGTGCTCCAACTCATACATCACGAAGTGTGAAGCAGAAAATTCAGAAACTGCAAGGCATCGAAGTCATTCCCCACTCTACGTATATCATAAGGGAGACGTTTTGATTCAGAGGAAGAGGTCACAACTGGAATCGCCGATTTTTTTCCTCCAAGACAAATGGTGGTATCTCTATGGGATTGAGTAATTGACAGAAAGATGGCTTTGAGTCATTAAAAATGATGGACTGTATTTCGAGGAATAATATGTTGAATGTCATAAAAAGTTTTTTAAATATAATAGTCGCATAAAAACATGAATAACCTTTGACTGAATCTGGTAACGTAAACATTTATCTAATCATAAATAATGTATTTAAAATGAATAAAATATTTCTGAAAATAATTTTAAAATATTTTATTAAGGAATTGTAATTAAAATTTGTTCGAATAACTAGAGGTTTAGAAATAGAATTTAAATTTATCGATCAAGAGCGATGTCTAACTAAGAAAGTTTGACCCAGGCTCTTCCTAACCTAAAAGCGACTTTGAAACGATGATTTAAATCAAGTTAGAGAAGTTCATTTTACATAACTTTTAAGACCTTTCTGATTTCTCTAGCGTCTTACTTTGGCTCAGATAAAACTATTTCAATTATTTTGTTTTTTTTTTTGAAAATTTACAGATATAATAAGTAAAATGTTGAGATTCAAAGCACTGCTCTTATTTATGATGAACATCCTAATATTGTAGTTTATTTATACAAACGCCTCTTTTTAAAATAGCAAAGCAATAACTATCATATGTCAGCCTAAGATTGAGTGTTTCTTAGAGACATGAGTATCGTTTAAACATTCTTCTATATACTTTCAACTTTTGATTAACATTGTTTCGGTGTAGCAGACCAAATAGATAAATATTTAATGATTTGGTTAATAATGATGTTATACTTTTTTAGCTTTAGTATAATCTAACTCCATGCAAATATAAAATGATTTTCGTCACAATAAAATTTCTTTAAAGTAAGAAAATATCTTGGTCAATTAGGTCCCATTGGAATCAAACATATGGATTGTCCAATATTTAATATCTCAATTTGAACGTAAACATGCATTTCTGCATTGTCAACCTTATGATGAAACACAAACTACTCATGAAATGAGAAATGCGTTTAATCATATGTTAAGCCCATGGAATTTGGTGGCAAAGGGGAACCGTAGCCACGGAGACGAGAACCGTTGCTAGGGAATTGATTTAATTGATTTCTTGATCGGATTATTGATTTTCTCTGACCGGATCAGACTCTAATTATTACTTAATTACAATGCTTGTGAAAGTTTCTGGGATTTAAAGGCCTCACGAATATTCAATAAAACATTGATCTGCTGTGCTCTTATTATCGAATTCTTGAAAATAAATTGTTATTTTATTATTCTACCTTCTGTTGCCTCATAGAAAATAGTTATTTTACATCAATACCCTATAAGAAGGGTGGTTGGATAGTTTTGCCAGATCGATGTATTATTTATTAGATTTATCTTATGTTTAGATTTGTTCTCCTAAAAATTTAAAAAATTTTATATATTTTAGAGAAATTCAAAATCCTTCAAAAGTGTAAGTGATTTATTTTTTTTTATTTCTTTACTACGAATGACTTAAAGATTTTATTATAAAATAAAAAAAACAAAATATAATGTAGCACTATAAATGATAATTTAAATATATTAGGCTGTCCCAAAAGTCCTCAGGTGGCCTTTAAAAACACACTAATATTTTACCAAATTTAACCAAATTTGGACTGAATATTATTCAGACTGTCATAAATACTGTGTTAAAATTTCAAAGAATAAAATTAAAAAAAGTAAAATTTTGTTTTATTAAAGTATAGAAATTTTAAAAGTGCAGCGAATTCAAATCAAGCGGTTTTTAACAATCGAACCAAATAAATGTTGCCAACGTTTTTTTGTTCTAATTCAAAGTAAAAGAGGATTCTCTGCTTCAGAAATTCTTCAGCAACTTCAGCGGGCATGGGAAGACGCAAATCACCCAGCACTGAAAACTATTCAACAATGGTTGAATTGATTTTAAAAAAGAAAAGCGGACGTCCTTCGACCATTCATCAAGAAGTGGCAGGCCGTCATTAATAGACGATGAAAAGATTAAAGCAGTCAAAGAAGTGATTGATGAAGCTCCAAATGCGTCTTTGCGTTATATTGAAAATGAACTTTCTTTATGCAAATATACAGTCCACAAAATTTTGTGTGAAAAACTTCATTAGAAAAATGTTTGCTCTGTTTGGGTCCCTAACGATCTTTATGCTGCTAATAAACAACAACGCATTAACACTGCAAAGCATATACGCCATGTAATTTTACAGATGGGTGATGAAGCATATTCTAACATAGCGATCGTGGATGAGACATGAGTCTTTTTCCAAGGTAGAGGAAAGTAAGAAGATCACAAAGTTTGGATTCCTTCTAATGCTGTTCCACCAAAAGTGATAAAGCCATCTCCAATGACTGATAAAGTTGACTGATAAAAAGATGACTGATAAAAAGCAATCTATAAAACTGATAATCTATAAAAAACTAGATAAACTTTTTAACTATTGTCAGTTGGTTATTGACAACAATGGTGAATATGTTGTTGCTTAAGAAATTTTTAAAATATTTTTTTAAATAAATTTTTAAATTCGTTGCATTTAATTTTTTTTTGTTGGTTAATAATATTTTTTTTGGTAAGTTTCAAATTTTATGCTTTGAAATTTGAACACAGTATTCATGACAGTCTGAATAATATTCAGTCCAAATTTGGTTAAATTTGGTAAAATATTAGTGTGTTTTTAAATGCCACCTGAGGACTTTTGGGACAGCCTAAGTATTTTGTTTAAATATTAGTCGAGAATACTTTTTTTTAAATTAATCTGGTCATTAATAATTTAGTGATATTTTTATGAACCTTTAAGTAGTTTTTAGGTGTTACAATGGAAATTCATAAAATTTAATTTTTATGTACTGTAAGAGGAATAAGTCCACTATCATACAATGGTTTTTGCTACAATAAAAATAAATACATTTTTACAAAAAGTTAGCTATTAATAACTTTTTCATTCGTGTATTTAGTGCTGACATTAATGTTCACTTTTGTTTCTTTTACTTTTGTCGATCAACATGGAATGAAAATTAGGAATTTTTGATTTACTGCTTTGTATAATTGTGAAGTAAATTTCTCTTTTTCTTGTCGCATGATGAATGTACTAGCATTTGTTGCTAGAGCTGATCATCTGAATGCTTTTTATCAACTGATAGAAAGCTCACTTGACAAAATGTAGCCACTTTTACAATATACTTAGAAGGTTTATTTACTTGGTAAAAAGCGTCGTAGACGATTTGTTATATAATTATTCAATCATCTTGCATGAGACGTATACAATATAACTTTTAAAGAGGAAGATCGTAGCAGTAATCATATTGAAGCATGGTATATACGCTTTGGCTCAATCGTCATATCCCATTCTAATATTTATTCTGTATTAGATGCAATACTCAATGAGTAATTCTTTGTTGATGCACGAATATCTTTTCTACAAAGCGGTACTCCTGCTACGTCTATGAACATAAAACGTGTCCTGTCGTATTGGATTATACGAATAGAAGCATTATGGATTATCATTATGATAACGCGTACAATTTCGAATATAAATGATACTTTAAAATAAACAGTTACACTTATTTAGTATTTAACTTACCGTTGTTATATTTAAATATGTCATTAGTAAATATCAGAATACTGTATATTTCAGTGTCTAAGACGACCCTTTATCCCTAAAAAATGTCCAAAAATTAGCAGGTTGTCTTATCTAACAGTAACAAAAATGTCTAATTATTTATAATTTTAGAAGTCATTTTTTATTAATTAAATGAATATTTACCAAGATTTCTTTTATTTTTTTATATACCAATGACTTTTGTTAGATATTAAAATCTTTAATCTTAGATATTTACTTTTTAAAACACTAATCTTTAATCGTTAATCTGACTCAAATTAATCAATAAGGACTTCCAACATAAATATATAAATAATGAACACAAATTTTTTTATGAAACTTTATTTTCAAATAACAAAAATTAACATGTCAAAAATAATAATAATTCAATTCTTTGATGACAGAACACAAACACAAATCAATATTTCGAGCTAGTTAACAAATTACAGTAAAACTGTGAATCTCCAAAACGAACTATAATTTTTAAATTAATTAAAACCTTTTTCTCCCGTACGGGATACTTATGGTTTTGTACAAATTAAAAAAAATATTAAAGAACAATTAGTAATTTTACTTGACTTCCTTTTTTGTTTAGTTGTTAAAAGAAATTTTTGGGCAAACTAAACTAAATTTGTTGCTGTTTATATAGTGGTTTTCATCATCCTTGAAAATTGATCAATTAAAACAAAGACTAAAATATTTGTAATTTTCAATTCCAAATTTTGTTAAACTAAATATTATTTGTTTGAAATTAATAATTTTACCAAAAGAATTATTTTAAATTGTTTCTACATAAAATTTTGTTAAAAGTGTTCATATGTACAGGGTGACGCAAAATAAACTCCAAGGTACTTTTCTATTGGATCTTTTTATCCACCTACTTTTTGATAGGTAAAGTAAACATTTTTAGAATCCTGAGCGTCGCCAAATTCTGATGATATATAAAAAAATCAAAAAAAACATCAAAAATTACAAAAAATTGAGACGAAAAATGTAACAAGCGTTTTTTTAAATGAACTTAAAAAGTTTTACCCTAAAATTTGATTCAAATGACGTATACGGATCAGCAAAAAGCTCATCTCGTTTTGATGCTTGTTGAGGAAGCCTATGATTATGCACAGCTAAAAACTCGATTCCGAAGTGAAACAAGAAATGTTCGAGCAAAGATTCCGGAAAAAAGAGTCATTTTAAAATGGATTGACGATTTTCGAGCGACTGGAAGTGTCCATGGAAAGAGCGGAAAGAACAAACCAAAACGTGTTCTCACCAAAGAAGCCATTGAAGACGTCCGTGAAGCCTTTACTGCAAATCCTCATCTATCAACTCGACGCAATCCATTTGTTTCAACTGGCGACACTGACAGCAAAGAAGACGATCACGGAACAGTTCGTATATCACAAAGAAGCTTGCAGCGAATTTTGAAAGAAGACTTACAGATGCGTCCCTATCATTTGCAAATGGCTCATGCCTTGGAGGAGACCGACTATGCCGCTCGAATTGAGTTTGCTCGAACCGAATTGGATCGATTGGATGAAGATGCAAACAGATTCAACAATCTTCTTTTTACGGATGAAGCCCACTTTCATTTGGACGGAAGCGTCAATCGTCAAGACTGGATCATGTGGGCCGATGAAAATCCTCATTGGTTTGATGTTTGTCGACTTAATCCTCGAAAATTGACAGTTTAGATGGGAATTGGTGTCGAAGGTGTTGTTGGCCCATACTTTTGGGAGCGACAAGGAAATGAGCGCGGAATCAATGGTCGTTGGATGACTGAATTGTATCAAGAGC
>MQRK01249905.1:25531-41100 GCA_001938485.1 Girardia tigrina
AATCAATGGTCGTTGGATGACTGAATTGTATCAAGAGCACGTTATTCCAGAGCTTCAAACTTGGCCGAATTTCAATTCTCTCATTGAGCAGCATGACGGCGCTCCGTCACACATTCTTGTAGATTTTCTTGAATTGTTGGGTCAACAGTTTCCAAATCGATGGATAGGTCGCAGAACACGGGCGCATCCTTCTCCAGTTACATGGCCACCTCGCTCGCCAGATCTTACAGCATGTGACTATTGGTTGTGGGGTTACATGAAAGGTTGAATTTATCATCGCGAACAACGTACAAGCACACTCGAAGAGTTGAGAGCAGCGATTGAAGGAGTTGCCAATGAAATCCGTGGAGACCGCGCACTTCGTGAACACGTTGTGGCCGACTACAGACGACGTTTGCATGAATGTTTTCTTAGAGATGGAGGACAAGTTGAAATTCGATAATTAATTGTTGTTATGCTTTTATGGAATAAAAAACTTGTTAAATTTTTCGTCTCAAAATTTTTTTTAATTTTTGATGTTTTTTTCGATTTTTATTTATATACCATCAGAATTTGGCGACGCTCAGGATTCTAAAAATGTATACTTTACCTATAAAAAAAGTAGGTGGATAAAAAGATCTAATAAAAAAGTACATTGGAGTTTATTTTGCGTCACCCTGTATTTTTCGAAACCCTAACACTTGTGAGTTAATTGATATGTTTATATTAGCATTTAGAATTAAATTTTAAAACTTTCACATGCATTTTAAAAATTGTCTTACAATAAATTTGATTATCGATGAATTTGCCTTTTGAGGAATATGTTTTAGATAAATTTTCTTAAACCAATTTTCTATAGAGTTACTTCAAAGGATCAAGTGAATAAAACTGACCTTCAAACCTTCGAAAAACTTGAAAAGATCATCAAAAAGTAAATTAAAGAAATCCCTACATATATCATCATGGATACAATCAAAAAACTTTGATTCAAGACTTTGTCATATTATCCAAATATCAGAACTTCAATTCGAAAATCCTCAGCATCGAAATTTATATGTATAATTTTATTGAATAATATTATTTTAAATTAAAATTATATAATTTTAAAAAATTTTCAAAATTCAAGATCTTCAGTTTTATTTGACCTGGAAAAATAATTTGTGTTCAACTCTTAATAAAGTTGTAATTGATCCCAAATTTATTACACAATTCGAAATTTAGTAAATTTGTAGAAATTGTGTAACAATTACAAGATCCAAAATTTTTTGAGGCTTAATACTTTCTTTGAGAAAAATTCCGATTCTTTCAAAATTAGTCATTGCTTACCCGTTGCAAAACTTTTTAATCCATAATAAAATGTTTCTTATAAAAATAAATAATTTACCATGCACAATAAAAAATAATAGCGAAAAAATTACCTTTGAAGATAAATTTCCGTTAAAATATGACTGAATTCGCATTGCTTGAAACATTCCACTGTGAAAGTTGATAACGTCCATCAGTCTGATGTCCTTCAGTACTTTCAATCGTTCGGTCACCATCCATTCATTCGGAAAAAGGATCTTTTTTCGAATAGATCTAGCACATAATCACAAATAATTCGAAAATTTTCATAATTTAAAGTAAACAAACTCTTGAAACTTATTCGAATCTTTAGCACTACTTCGATAGATTGTTCTCAAAGATTCTTTGTAAACATTTAATTTGAACTCGTCGATTATCAGATTCTTTAGGAAGTCGATTATTGTTGTAAAAAGTAACTAAAGGTATTACGAGTTACAGAGAAAAGTATTATATAATTCGGAATATTACCGATATTTTATCATTAAAGCCATCGATCTTGATCATCAATCCAGAATCTTGAACGAAAATTTTATAACTGGATCAATGAAAGTGTCAAAACATCAGTCTAAACATAATCAAGTAATCCTACTCAAGTCCGGCAACGGATGCATCATATGCGACCGCACTCAATTGTTGATTTACAGCATAAACAATCAATTCCGCCAAACACAAATTCATCGGACTTTCACAAATATTCGACGAGGACATGTAAAAGTTGATTATTGCTAAAGAAAGAGATAGTGGAAATAGAAAAATGATAAAGGAATATGTTTCAAACCTTTGGGAATTCTGAATTTATTATCTGACTGATGCCATAATTCCCCATATCTTATTAGATCTGGGTACTTTTTCGTGGCCAAATTAACGGGAGTCTTTAAATATTGACGTATCAACATTCTATGTTGAATAAGAAACTTACTTGATCACAGCCGTCTATGTTTAACAAGTCGAAATTTGAAGCTGAATAATTCAAAAATCAAATTGAAGAAAATTTTCTCGAATTTATGAAGTATTACCGATGAATTTATTTTCATTGGGTAAATGTAAACTGTCAATAACATCTGGACATGACCACTTACTGAGCTCTTCTTCGGTAAAATCTATTGAAATATGCTGATTAACTAAAGTCCAGGACTATTGGCTTCATTTACCTCTTACACTATATTTGACATCATACCATTCGGTAACCTTATCAGACATTGATTCAAATGATGGGGATGCGACCATAATGTTGACTTTATCAAAGGTCAAATATGATAACATTTCCATGTAGAGCTGTTTGATATTAAAAATAATAATTATAAATAAATTATTTGTAATGAAATTTCTTTGTACATAAACTAACGGATATTAACAAATAGTATGACTAAATAGAAAATGTTTTAGTCCTACTATTTATTAATATGACTAATCAAATAGTGTGACTATTTGACCGTTTTATTTTTTTAATTTTTAAAAAAAGTGTTTTATTTTTATAATTTAAAAAAAGTTTTATTTGTTTAAATTTCCCTTTATTATTTTTAACTTAACCCCAATAAAATGAGTAAACTGGTTTACACAATTTCCTTAAAAAAAGAAGTGATAGCTTTCATGGAAAATCGAAATTCTTGTTATAAAGCACAAAACTATTTTAGTGAAAGAGATGGTTTTTATTACAGCCAATCCAAGTATCAAGGATGGTTTAAAAATCGTGACAACATCAAAAAACAATCTTCGTCAATGCTTAGAGTTGCTAGTGCTGGAAGAAAGACGATGTACAGATCTCTTGAAGAAATATTTTTGGATGAGATTATTGAGCTTAGAACAAGAAAAATAAAATAAACATTGATTGAGGACGTGATGATAGATCGAGCCTATATTTATATAAATTTAAATACATACAACAAAAAATTAAATCTCTCGATTTATCCAAAACATGACTAATGGATGAAACAGCAGTTTATTTTGAAAATGCTCGAACACAGATGATTGATTTATTTGGAAGGAAACATGTTATAATGAAGTCAACGGGATTTTCGTCTATGAGATTAACTGTGGCTTTGTCTGTTTGGGCAAATGAGAAAAGAGTGATGCCGTTGGTAATTCATGTAGGAAAAAGTCAAAAGAAATACAAAGATGCAATGGTATTTTGTCGATTTTTCAAGAAGAAGCATCGGTATCTCATAATATCTTGGATAAATATGATGTCCAATAAAGTTAAAGAACATTGTCAAAAAAGAAATATTGTAATTCCGGGCGGATTGACTCCCTATTTACAAGCAGGAGATATTGGTATTTTCAGAGAATTTAAATACAAATTTTTTATTGATTAATGAGTGTAAACATTCTTCATTAGTTGAACATACAAAAATTGGCAATCCAAAACTCCCAAAAAAACATTATTAATTTGTGGGTATGTGATGCTTGGGACAATATTTCAATTTTAAACATTAGTAATTCAATTATCTCGGCTGGAACATCAAGCAATTATAAAGACTGGCACATTTCGAAACATGACGTTTACGGTGAAAGATTTTATGAGAAATTTACGACATCAGAATTTGTTGATGAAGAGTATGAATCGAGTGACCCCTTGCATGAACTTGACGTTTTTGATATTGTTGAGTAATGAAATAATAAATTTTAACAATTTTATTTTGTTATTTTTATGTAAATTTTTTTCGAAAACATCAAATAGTACAACTAATCAAATAATATGACTAAAACTAAAAATTATTTTGTCATACTACTTAATATTATGACTCATACTATTTGATGATATCCGTTAGTAATATCTGTAAGGATTTTGTGAAACTCATAAAATTATTGTGGTTAAAATCTAACAAAGAAATTTACAAAACATTTTAAAGAATATTATAAATTAAAATATTTTTTAATAAAATTTTAAATAAAATAGTTTGATTAAAAATTATTTAAATACAAACTTAATAAATTTGGAATAAATTATTTTTAATGGAATTTGAAATAAAAATATTTAAATTTCTAAATTATACGAAATAAAAAATTATGTATCTATATTTATAATTCATTATTTTTATGTATAAATGGTTTGTCCGAGAAAAAAATGAAAAGTGTTCTTCGGAAATTTATTCAAAAAACTTGTTTAAAAATATGTTATTTCGTTGTTATTAAATAAATGTTTTACAAGTGTCTTTTTCTGATTTATCAACAGAGAATTATCACGTACCTCACAATATCAATTCAGTAACAGTCTTATTTTATAATTAAACTTCACTTTTAATATATTAAAAAATTTTAATTTGTTGTATATATTAGGTTAGTTCCTTAGTTTTTGTATCTTTTTAAAACTCAATTTTTACCACCAAACATTTTAACATATTTCGAGTACTTATAAGTTATAACATGTAGGTGATATCTTTTAAATTTACTTATTTGTCGTTAAAGTTGATTAAAATGAAGTCTTAAGCTTAAAAAAACACTCATTTTCTATGTATTCTTTTATTTAATTTAATAAAAATATTAAAGTAATGGAAATCGTATAAACCATGGTAAAGACGAATAAGCGATAGAGGTGTAAAAACAGTTTAAAGATAAAATTATAACCTAGATGATCAATAATTAAAAATTAAACTTGCATTAAGAACACTTTAAAGTTTTACCTCATTACAACCCTCATCGAAAAACTTAAGCAATTACTGAAGAGAATGTGACTACAAAACTGTTGTTTGTCATTAACAGATAGTAAGAAAGATTTAAAAATTGACTGACTAATTTCCTTTTGCATTAAGTAAAAACATCAAAAATTCTCACATTGCAATAAGTGTTTCCATTCTTAAACTCTACCCATAAAAAATTATTTAATTTTTGAGTATTGTCACAGGAAACAAAATATAATGTCTGTACACCAATTTCAAACAAAGAAAAGAAGGGCTAAATCAGGATGAACAAGTGATCCCACACGAAACACAATGCCCTGTATTTGAGGGAATAACAAAGACGTTATTTATTATGAATTACTTCCTAAAATGTCACTATTAGGGCCAACCTTTACTATGAACAACTTGATTGACTTCATGCAGTAGTACAACTTGAAAAGTGAAGTCAAATAAGTTCAAGCAAAAGTGAGCTGCACTCTCCAAATTAATGTTTAAATGTCAATTATTATTGAGAACGACTTATTGAGAATTATCGATTAGCGTGAATTCGTGTAATTGAATATATAAATAATTACATGTATAAAAAGAACGTTTTATATTACCATGTTTTTAACAATCAATTTTTTCCACTATATTGTCCTTAAAATTTCAGTTTTTTATTTTAAAATATTTAATGACTCTATTCTTACTAAACAAACACAAAATACACAAATTTTTAAGAAATTTTTAAGAAATAATTTAGATATCAACTGTTTACATAAACTATTAAAATCTCTATACTTTCAACAACGCCATTTATCGATGTTCTTCTTCAATTTCTATATATTTAAATTGACCGGTATTAGCGTTAACTAGAATTGATAAAATAAAATGATGAATTAAAATTAATTTATATCGTAAGATATAATCTGATTTGAGCTCTTAATACATATTAATTAACAGCAACGGAGATTCAAATTTGATCAAAACAAAGATTCAAATCATTTTATTATACAAAATTTACCCATATAAATTGTCTCTATACAAACTGTTTTTTGCCAAAATGACAAATTAGACATGTCCGATCAACTTGAAATATTTTTTTCATGCATTGTCCTCGGGTTTTGATCTACTCTGAAAATTTCTGCCCGATAGCTAGTCGAGTTGGTTAAATTTGAGTTGAAAGATTTTTCCCGTACAGACCGAGAGATCGATAACAAGTGAAGTTTATAAAAACGTGGTAATACCCCTGGTATTTATGTACATGTAGATCCAAACTTATCCCTAACATAACGATGGCATTAGTTCCATCGATTAATTTTGTTACAATAAAAAAGACATTCTAAATTTGATACATTGTGTTTTTAATATGAAATTTCCATCTGGACTAAAACTTTTAAATATTTATGAAACGAAAATAAGCAGTTTAAAGTGTTTTTATTATATTATTTAAATCAGTTTTACAAAATTATATTAAAATTACCTCTGGTTTGTATTCGTAAAAGATATTCGGACCACTTATAATATGTTTAGGTTCGAATAACGTCAAATTCACAGCCAAATTCTCAACCACGTCTATGGGATTTCCAGTTTTCTTGTAAAGAAATTCGTTATATGCCATTTGCTTGATTTCTGTAAACAAGGCCTCTGGTATACCTTGCTGTCGCATGATATTCAGGTACGAGAAAACCACCCCGATTATCTAAAAGAGTCAATGGAAATTGAGCCCTCCCAAAAATAAAATTAACTTCACTTATTTTGTTCAATCCAATATTAGTTAGAAAAATTGTTATATAAAATAAAGAATTAAATGATGAAGAATCAAATCCCCCATGATCGTTGCCAGCTTCTAGTTCAACAATGTAATTCCTAGAATAGAAGAGCCATTAAACGATACTGTTAAGAAATACGAACAAGTTAATCCAACATTTTCCTTAAATATTCAGTAATACTTCCATGTCCTTCGTGGCAAACCAAATGACCAAGAAGATGAATTGGTTTCGATCTGAGGTATCCATAACTAATGATCACAACAAAAAGTTCCAAACTTACTTATAATGAGGAAGTATAGAGGGTAGGCTCCATGTTAGCTTCAACATTTTCGAATCATTGGCAGGAACGACTAGAAAAAAATCAAATAAATTATACTATTAATTATTATTATTATATATAAATATACTATAAGATGTTAATTAAAAATAAAAAAAATCATTCAGATATCATTGCTGTGATAAGTAATATTTATTTATGCATCCAAAATCATATAAAATATAAGTGGTAGAGTGCAAAAAAGCAAAATTTTTTACCATAATAAAATCGAGTAAAATTTGGAGTATTGAAGGGTTCTGAGAATGGACTCATTTCAATCTTTGGTAAATTACTAAATGGAAAACAATAATCAATGAATGATTATATTATCATTCGATATTGCTTTACTTGTTGGGGATATCTGAAAAGATGGATCGCACCATTTCTTCGAGATTATCTAAAGTATCTAAAGTAAAGCATTTGATCAAATAATAAGATGGAGGATCATTGGATTTACCTCTTGATTGAATTGCAAGGGTCATCCAGTGAGATGAATACATCTTCAATCGAAAGTCTTGTAGATACTTGTAAATATTAATATTTTTTGATGTTGGATCATCTTTTAAAGATTTTGTGTTTCCTAAAATTAGAAGAAATTTAAAAAATATTTTCAAGATGAAACATCATTTTTAAATATTCCTCACAAATCTAAATTATTCCACGACTTTACAAATACAATTCTCTCACAAATACAACCTTTTTGATTTTTAAAAAATATTTTTATATTTTATTTTTTCATTTTCAGTTTTTCTTCAAACCACCCATCTAAATGTTTTTGTTATTAGTATTGACGTTATCTTCCATAATGTTTAATTCGAGATTAGAATTCATAATTTCATTCAAAATTTATTAATTAAAATAATACACATTTTAAACAAATTTCTGATTAATTTAATTATTTCATTTTATTATTTCACCAAAATCCATTTATTAAATATTCTTTAAATTTAATTTATATATTTTAAAATTTATTTTATTTTAAAATTATAAAATAATTAAATTTAAGTTTTACTAAACTTTAATTTATTTCAAAATTATGTTATAAAAATATAATAAATTTGAAGCCGTTTATTATATATCTTAGAATTCTTATTTTAAAACTTTTACTAACCATTTTCATATTAAAATATATCGATTTTAATTAATCTAAACTTTTAATATTTTTAAACTCATTTTTTGTTATGTATGATTATTTGATGCTTTTTAAAATTTTAAATTAAAAAAAATATTAATTTTTTGGCGAATTGAAAATTTGAACTAACTTCTCAAAGTTTTTATTTTTTTGAATTGTAAATTTAATTTTGTTGATCATTTTTGATACACATTTTTGATTCGATTTTCATAATATTTTGATTGATATTGCATATATTTTTATTATTTTGTACTATATCATAGTTTTTTTATAAATTCGAGAACTGGAGCAGGTTCAGAGGAATGTCTTAGGAAGGTATAAGGGAGCTAATTCAGAGGAGCGTCAAAATATATAATATATAAAAATAATTTTTTACTGATAACAATATTAATAATGAGTGAAATGATTTAATTTTTCACTTTGCAGCGAGACAGACCGCCACCAAAAGATCCGCACCCGATGACTCGCCGAGGTCTCTTAGCGTTGACGGGTCAATTGGTGGGGAATTACCCAGTGTGCAGATGGTTGCGACCATCGTGTAGTTTCCTCAAACGAATCACTGTCGGGGGAAGTTGGGACGTTGAAGTGGATCCACATGTAGCAAAACTGGCTTGTCAACTGGCGGAGAGGGTCGATTCGGAAGACCCGGTTGAAGGCACCTGGGAAGTACCGCAAATCGAGAGGGGGCGAGTGTGGTGTGACGCCAGCTCGATTGCTGTAGGAGTAGCTGTCAAAATCGGTGAAAGAATAGTAGAAAACGCATGCTCGCTCCGTTCAAAACGTGAAAGTAGCCACATAAATCTGGCAGAGCTTGAGGCGGCAAATCAAGCTCTCAAAGAAGCAATGAAATGGAGACTCCGCGAATTCGAATTAATGACAGACTCAGCGACCGTATGTAAATGGCTCACTGCAGCACTATCCGAGGCAGAACCAGTCCGATCACAGGTCCTCAGTTAGTTATTAATTAAACGTAGAATTGACCTTTTTAGGCAAGTGGTCGAAGAAGAGGGCATCACGGTGACGATCAAACTGGTAAGATCAGAGGAGATCAAAGCGGACGCTCTAACCCGAGTTCTAAAAAGTTGGTTGGCAGTATCAAAAGAAATGATGGTGGCTGCAGCAACCATATCAGAAGCGCAACACAGGGGAATCGACGGCTTGAGAATACTGCATTAGATCAACCATTTAGGAACAAAGCGCACCATGTTCCTGGATAGGAAAGTGTGGAGTGCGAACAAAGTCTCGGAAGATCAAGTCAAATCAGTGGTGAAAAGATGCAACTAGTGCGCGTCAATCGATCCGGCACCTATCCAGTGAGACAAAGGAGAGCTCAATTCCAAAAAGACATAGCATCGATTGGCAGTGGATGTGACACACATTGAAGGGAAGAAATTCCTAACGGTAGTTTTTGGTCCGGGGCGTTACATGATATGGCGCCAAATCGATTTGGAGAATGAAGAAGATGTCTGTAATTCACTGGCTAGCGAGTTTCGACCACCAGAAGAAGTTCTTTTTGATGATTTTGAAAATTTCAGAGGAAACTGGATTAAAAAACTTCTCGATCAATCAGGTGTGGAGGCTCGTTTTACATACGTGAACCGACCAAGTGGGAACGTCACTGTTGAACGGAGTCACCGCACAATCAAAAGAATGGTAGCTCGCAGTGGAAGACAAATTGGTGAAATAGATGAGTGGTTAAACGCAACGCCAAATACAGAAGGTATAATACCAGCATCCACCGTGTTTGCACAGAGGAGAAGATTATTACTGTCGAAAGAATTTTCTTTAAAACAGCCAGAATCACATGAAGTATTGTCCAAGGATGATCTGAAATAGAGAGATGAAGTATTCATCAAACCAGCTCCACCATTGAATTGCATTACAAAGGGAACACTGGCAACTGTGACAGGAGTGCCTCAGACACATCAGATCAAAGTCAACGGGATGGCGTACCATGTCAGCCACGTGAGTCGTGCTTCTCCAACGGACGACATTCAAACAGAAACCAGCGGCCACGAGAGCGACGAGGACTTCACAATGAGAGATGCGAGAATCGAGTGGAAGAGTGATGCGGAAACAGAACAATTCAGGGCAGATGCTTATTAACACAGAGTATCCCCATCGAGTAGTGCGGCCAACAATTCGAATCAAAGATTTTTTTTGCGCTAGTGCTCAAGTTGGTGATGATAATAAAGTAATCGTAATTAAATCAGGCAGCGTGTGTCTGTGTGCCTTAAGGGCAGGGGGCGTGTGATAAAGTGAAGAAATTAAGTTCAGTTGTTTAAATCGACAGTTCGAGCAGAGTTTGAAATATTTGAATAAAGGTTTTTTCACGAGGCGACTTTTTACTTATTCAACATCAACATCATTCCGTATTTTATAGCTGTTATTAAATAATATATACATATATATATTCAGGATCTTAGCTTTATCATTCTTAATTTTACAAAATAGTTTAAAACATCACTCGAAACACTATTTTTCGAGGAACAGAAGGACAAAAGTGGTGAGCATGTAGCTTTGCATTCCTTGCCATGTGTTCGGTTCCATACTTGAGGGAGAAAACCATAAATATACATACGCTCGTAAGATGTTGTTACCGAGATAACGTAACACCAAATAATATGGAAATTAATATGGAAATAAAACTAAAAATTAAAACGTATTTTAAAGGATTTAGTTTCCAAAAATTGATTTTCTTAGAAAATTCAATGTTTAGACCATTGATATTGGTGGTCACTTAATATAGATAAGACAACATTAGAAAGAAATTACCCCAAGAAAATTTTCGATAAGGAGAATCGTCTTTTGTAATTAATTGAAGCAGATTCACTAATCTTTCAGAATCGTCTGAATAATTCATTTCGAATTCTAAATAAACACGAATTGGATTTGTCAAATGTAATTAATCTATCGATATATACGAATTACCGGAGTCGATCGCCAACAACTCGCGATTCATGCTGTCTTCTAGCATCAACGGCTCAATGAAAAAGTTTGCAAATTTATCTAATATGCTTTTAAAATGCTTGAAATGAGAGTCAAAACAGAAGACAGTTCTCTCTGTGTCCGTAAATGCGTTTGAGTAACCACCGTGTTTCTTGACACATGCATCAAAATCATTTTCTGTGGGATATTTTGAACTACCCATAAACACCACTGAAACTTAAATTAATTTTAATAACGTAGTAAAGAACCAGGTACTGTGTTCAAGAAAATGCGCTAGGCCTTGTAATTCAAATGGATCATTAAAACTTCCAACATTAATACAAAGAGCAGCTGCTGACTAAATATTCAGATAGTAACTAATTTCAAAACTGACTGTTTACTTTTTCGATCACTTCACTGTCTTCACTTTCATAACCTTCATCACTTTCATCCTCTTCATCACTTTCATCCTCTTCATCACTTTCATTCTCTTCATCACTTTCATTCTCTTCATCACTTTCATCCTCTTTATCACTTTCATCCTCTTCATCACTTTCATTCTCTTCATTACTTTCATTCTCTTCATCACTTTCATCCTCTTCATAACTCACATCCTCTTCATCATCTTCCTTACATTCATTCTCTTCATAATTTTCATTTTCAATGTCAACAGACTTTGTTTTAATATTCGATATTAGAACTGCTTTAAGACCATTTTCAAGCAAAATAATTCTTTAAACAATATCAACTTTAGTAACGTTATTATTATTATTTACCTATAACTTTTGTTGTCAAACAAACTTTTCTCAATTCCTTCAATCATAATTTGTTAATTTTTAAGTTTAAAGAAGTGAATTTAAACAAATACATTTAGTCAAGACGATTTAAGGTAAAAAAATATTTCACGTATTAAGCGGAAATTATTTCGAATTATACGGAAAGTATTTCATTAAGTGTTATTTGGTTTTTTAAATGTCTGATAATAAGAAAGTTTATTGTCTAAAAACAAAATTCATTCATTAAAAGTATATTTAAAGACAATATCTTTCGATGAACCAACCGTCATCTTCAAGTCAATGGTTAATAATTTAATTCACCTGTATTTAAATGGAAAAATAATGATTATGTAATGTATGTTTTGAAATCATGGTAATTGAGAAATATCAATAAGCTGGTTGAGACTGCCGATTGAGCATTGATTTTAGGACAACGTTACCTAATTAACAATGTCTCACACGACACTCTCTCCCAATGACTATCAAAATACTTACACATAATTTTGAAATTATCAATATTAATATCACATTTACATTTTTTCCTATGTTTTGCAATATTGCTCTTACTCTCTTTTCGACCATGTTTCGATTACAGAAGTGACGGGTAATCTCTCCAACGTATTTGACATCGAACCCATTGCGTCTAAATTCACAAACAATTTCAGAACAGTGGTAAAATTGTAATAGATTTATTACTGAACATATTTTGAATTTTTTGAGAAAGTGAATTTAATTTATTGTTAGTTGCTTTTAACAATACATTTAAAAGTTACTAAATAAGGTACAATTAAGCAATATTTGGGCTTATTATTAATGTCTTAATAATACTTCGATTTCTTTCTTAGAATCATCAGAAGCCAGTTTTAACGGTACAAACCTTCTGACAATCGATTCTTCTGTTGTCTAGAGTTTTTTTTGCTTTCTAACTTTTGAACAAAAATAATTAACTCAATTTTTTAATTCTAATGAATTTTTGATTTTGTGTCAAATTGCGATTCTTTACACTTGGATTTCTATCATGAAAATATTATAAAAAAGTCAAATAAGATTTTATTTAACTATCAATTAAATCTTTTTAATTTCACATTTATGTTCTCCACTTTTATTTTTCTTTTTTAGGTGGGAAATACGATCTTATTGTATAATCAACAATTCATTTCACTTATTCATTTTGTTAAAATTTCAGTGGTCCTGAATAAAAATATATGCCGGTGGAAAAATCATATCAGAATTCGAACGACTGATTCCCCATATTTCACTCCGAACTTCAGGAAATAATTCAGTAAAAGGCAGTTCGGTGTCAAGCATCTGAAATCGAGTTAAATCGACTGGCAATATCGCCGTTATAAAAAACAGATCACACAAAATATCCACGATCGACAAATCTGTTGTTTCGGTGACTATTAATCAATCAATATCGACTTTGGACTCACTCTGTCGCATTATCAAAAACGAAACAAAAACTGTCACGAATGTCAGGATTGCCAAAACCGTTACAAAGGACGCAAAGAATACATTTATTCGATAATTCAACTCAATCATGGCTTACAAATTAAAAAACGAAATTCCACAAAAAATTTTATTTATGATTTTGTACAATCTATTCAAACAAATCTTCACAATTATTTTTATAAATTTTTCATCATAAAATTACTTTTTACAAATAAATAGCGAATTAAAATTTTTTATATATTTTTTACGATTTTCATAAACATAATTGTTGTGGTACACAACAGCGAGATACTGCGGACTAAAGCCTCTGAATTTGCAACAATGCTTGACCTAGAAAAAATGAACGAGAATGGAATAACATTGTTCTGGATCAACCGCTGGAAAAGTCGATTTGGCATTCTGTTCAAGATCATGACAATTGAGGCAAGGTCTATAAACGATGAAATGATCTCGGATTGGAAGGAGAACCGTCTGCGAGTTATTCTACGCAAGTACAGGACTGAGGACATCTACAACATAGATGAAAGCGCCTTATTTTGGAAACTTCTACCAGATCAGACACTCTCTTTCAAAAAAGAAAAGTTTCACAGAGGAAAATAATCCAAGGAGCGAGTGACCATACTTGTAGGCGCATCAATGAGAGGGGAGCAACTCTCTTTTCTTGTCATTGGTAAATTTAACAATCATAGCTGCTTTCGAAACGTTTACCAGTCAGGTAATTGGCTAATTCAAAATTCTGGATAAATGGCACAATCTTCCGAGAATTGCTTCAACGATGGGACAACATCTTGACAAGACAAGTAGCTCTAATCGTTGACAATTTTTTCGCCCACCCTCACATCAGGCATTTGAAACACATCGAGCTTCACTTCCTCCCTGCAAATACAACAGCACACACTCAGTCGATGTACTGCGGCATTATCAAGAACGTTAAGCACATTTACCATAGAAAACTAGCTTTAAAGCGCCTGAGATCACATGATGAGAATATTGACTTCTGTTTCAACCTTCTGAATGCAATAATACTTTTCCGCGAATCATGGGACTTGGTGAAATCAAGCATCGTCACCAACTGTTTTCGTGAGGCTGGCTTCACTGATAGAGAGGAGCGTGATCCTGAACCTAAGGAAGACAATAATGACTTCAATAACCTATTCACTAGACTGCGTAATCTAATAACCATTCCGGGAAACGTTGATGCTGAGCAGCTCCTCTCTGTTAATGATGACAGCGGAAATCACTGATGGCGATATACTGAAGCAAGTTTCTAAGCACCAGAAGTTACTGCTATCAGTAAGTGATGATGGAAGCAACAGCAACGATGATGACATAGATCCAAATGTATCGTTAAAAGAAGCGCTGCTGGCAACCAGAAAGCTTCACAGATTCGTTCTCCAGCCAGGTGATGCAACGACAGATCAAGTGAACATGGCCAGCGGACTTCTAACTATGTCGAGGAATGTACCTCTGATAGAATGAAGCAAACATTAATTGCTCATTACTTCTAATGCCCGAGCTGCTCATTAAAAATGTGAAGTGAATTAATTAAATAAAGGAGTAATTTTATTTATCTTTATTGTTGTATTTATACTTTTATGATTTGTGGTTGAAACCCAGTATAAATTATTATTTGTTTATTATTGCTTTTTATCACTCATTACTGTACACATCACCCTCTGTAGATATATACATTTTGTAGTATATCATGCCTGTACAGAAGATTACTGATTTTTCTTAACACATGGATATCGGGAAATGTTGTTGTACGCTTATCTCGATAAGTTTCGGAAATCCCAAGCGAAGTCGACTGTATTTATGTTTTCATAAAATAACGATTTTCGATATGATCAAAATATAAGTCGCTATTTTCTAGCTAATTAGTTTGTTGCAATAAAATATTAGTCGTTGAATTTATTTTATTATTCATTAATCTTATTTTATTAGTTGCTGATTTATTTTTTTGCATCTTTTAGCTTTTTTGTAGTCAATAAAGTATTTTTTATTTGTAATAAACATGCATAAAATAAAAATTTAGGCGGTAAACATGCTTTTTTAACATATGAGCCAATCCTGTTAGGTCTATTTAGTCAATTTTCTCTTTTTAAGTCAATTCGTACAGTTATTCGGATTAGTCAATTTCCGGATGAATCGAAAATTGGTTAATCCAAACATTTTTTGTAGTTTTTGGATTTACCGGAGTAGACTTTATTTCAAAAACATTTAGAAAAAAATTGTTCGAATATGTGAGGAATATTTGGTGTGTGGATGTTTTTG
>MQRK01249914.1:7303-20024 GCA_001938485.1 Girardia tigrina
GCCCCACGTTTTTGGTTAGGTATAAAATTTCGCACATGTCTAGAAAAAAATTATTTTCCTCTTTTTAGTGCATTGGTAATGCTTGAAAAACGTGGTTGTTTTTATAAAATTTTTTTTATCAATAATATTATTTTTTTGAAACTAAAGACTGAAAAAAATAAAAACTGATTGTTTTGAAATAAAATTTGAGAATTTTAAATTGTCTTGTTGCTTTACCAATATATTTATTAGCATTTATACTTGTAAAATCAGATGTATTTTCGGGTGAATATTTTTACCAGAAATTACTGGTAAATGCAAAATATAATATGGTAATAACGGTAAACGATTTTGTCGGTAATTTTGAACACTCTAAAGCCAAGACTAAGACATCCTTGTGAATAAGCAAAATGTCGGATCAGTTTTACGAAGATCTAAAAGATGGTTTTTGGCTATACATCTACGCAAGTTCTTCGACAAATGAAAAAGACAGCCTTGTATTGAAACATTTGGCTAGATGGAAGAAATTAATATTTTTTTTATTTTTATTACTTACAAAAATTATACACACATTTTTTAAGGATTTCCTATTTAATTAATTTATTTATCTAATCTATTAAATATTTAATCTTTATTAATATTACAAAAAAGGAACTTTGGGTGTTTCCATATTATTTTCATATTGTCAAAACGGCGTCGCCAAAGAGTCCTGATTCCCATTTATGCATAGTAACTTTTTCAGACATTGATCAAATACTGGATTGCGCAATGCTCAAAAAACAACCAAACTAATGACATTTATTTTCTCTCAGGTATCCGAAAAACATTAAAATCTCGTAATTTATATTTTTTCTATTAAAAATCCTTCATTTTATTATGTTTCCATTTTTAACAACTTAATACCGTTCTAACTACAAAGGTTTTAAATTTAAAATAAAATCACTATGGTTATAAAGTCTTTTGAGTTTTATTAAAAAAACATTTCATATCTTTTATAGTTTACTTTCTTTACGTCTATCGAATTCTTTTTCTACGCCTACTTTAGAATTCTAATGAATATTAAATAAAATGTCACGATTATTGTTATATGAAAAACTTTGATAATATACCGTTGCGTCACAATAGGATGACAAGTTTGTCACTGGCGCGATCCAATAAATCAGAATCATTCCGTTCGAAAGTTTGTCGTTCAATTTACAATGTTTATTATTTATTGTTTATAAAATCATTTTTGTCATTTTATGTTTAATTTCATTTTGATTGATAAAATTGATCACAAAGAATATTAAGAAGTAAGTTTTTTTTACATATGTATTAAAATAGTTTTGTACATCATAATATATAATTTAATATATTATTAACACTTCATTAATTTTCCTTAAAATTTATATTACAAATAACTATTATTATTAATATTTTTCGAAATATCCAAAATTTGGTTCTAGGTCGATTCGACTTATTATGAATCTATAATATTAATTGTTGATTGTAACAAAAAATTGAATGATAAATAAATTCTTAAATAGATTAATAAAAACAATTTTTGAAAAACAATTGGAACTGAATCAATTGATTTAAGAAATGTTTCTGAAAATTGTTTCTCTCTATTCTATTTTTCGATGACAAAAATTTATCGATAGCTCACAATTTATTTATCTCTCTTATATTACAAAATAAATTACAAAAAATTTAAATACAAAATTGTTTAAAAATTTTAAATTTCATAAAAATTAGAATACAATATATATTTTAATATTTTATATTATAATATGTTATATTTAATACATTATATTTAATACATTATATTATAATATAATAATAAATAATTAATATTTTAGTATTATTTAAAATTATTTTTTTATTTATTAAATATATTATTTTATCATCGTAATTTTATTATAAACTTCATAAATCACTGGGTTAAGTAGCATTACATTAACTCATTCTTTTAAATTAATTTAAGAATATTTTTTTCATTTGTTTTCATAAGACGGAGAATTTATTCTTTGATCTGGAAATGTTTTACACTAAAAGTTCAAACAAATCTGTGAGGAATATTTGGAATGTTAATATTTTGTGTATTGCTTGTATGAAGAAGTAATTAATTTTTGGTTCGCTGATCAAAATTTAAATAGTTTTAGAAAAGATTATTTTGAATTAAAATCAAATTGAAAATTTTAAAAATTAATTTGAATTTAAAAAAAACATTCTTAATTAAAAAATATTCATTAAAAAACATTCTTTATTAAAAATTTTTATTAATATTTGCAAAAATATATTTTTTTAATTTTGAATTAATTTAATGATATGATTAAAAGATTAAATATTTAAAAAAAATAAAAGATTGAATATTAAATACAACGTATTTTCAAAATTTCTAAAATAATAAAATATTAAAAATGGTTTAAAAAAAACAGCATGTAAGATTTCAGTTGAAAAACAAAATTATAAAAACAGGATAAAAAGATTAAAATAAAAAAAACATATTAAAACATTAAATATTTTTTTAAACAAATTTTAATATATGTAAAATCATTTTGATAAATATTATTGTTTAAAAATTAAAAAAAATGATGTTGTTTTGACTTAATTAAAATTATAAATACATGACAAATTATTTGAAAATGGAGATCAGCGGATTAATTATTAATTATGAAAATAGTTGGAAAATTTGTTTGAAAGTTGTTTTATAATAGATATAATTTGATTAAAATGAATTCTGATATTGACGTCACAAATACTTTTCACAGTTTGCATGTTTGAATATTGTGTGTTGATTTGGGATTATGTCTCTTCTAATCAGATGAATGATTAATATTTAAATTCTTATAATCTGAAACTAATTTATTCAAATTTAGATTTAATATTCAAATTTTTAAATTATTATTATTGTAATTGCACGACATGTTCTCAATTCTGTTGTGAATCATTTAATCAAATAACAGATTCTTCGAAAATCTTTTCTTGTTCTTCTTCCAGAAAAAAATTCCCAACAGATCGGAAAATGGCAGATTTTACTATTGTTTACTATTTTAATTTTAGTGCTACTTGCTAAGGAATTTCAAATGATGCACGTTGTGCATTATGATTGAATGAAAACATAATATTAAATTATACTTTTTTAATTATTAAAATAAATAATATTATTTATGAATTAAATAAATAAATTATATCATAAAAATCTTAAAAATTTTGATAGTTTCAGAGACAATTTTTATAAATGTCAACTTCCAAACGAAATTCCTCCATCGATTCAATTTCCGAAATCACTTCATCAAATATACTTAAAAATATTGGAGAATGGGACGGTGACATATATTTTATAAATAACACAAATGAACCAAATGAGCTTTTCACGGGACGGGAAATAAGAGATTTGCAGGACCCCTTTCAACAAATAACTGATGTCTGGCTTTATACAAAACCTATATCTAAAACTCAAATGACATCTTTTATATTTTATCATGATTTTGTTGTTTTTAAAACAGAAAACTCATTTTGGTCGGTCGAGAAAAAAGGATCCAGAATATGGATACAAAGATCAAATGAAAAAGATGCCGTTAAAAATACCTTTAAAGGCAAAACAAGAGGATCGATAACTGAGCTTAAAAAGGATCAAAACTCCATGTTTGTATTAGAAGATTTAATAAGGTATTTAGAAAATAAGGAGTTATTAAATTCCTATTGGTACATACAAAATTATACAAATGACAAGAGATTCGCAAAACGAGTTTATAAACTGATAACATATCATAGTCGAATATGTTTTCTAAGTGGTTCAGGAATACCAAGAGAGATTTTATCGGGTCGGAATATGGATGATCTTGGTGACTTGTCAGAACAAATAACTGATGTTGGGCATTATAAGGAAGCTTTATTTTGGTGCATTCAGACGCATAGGACTTCTCAGCACTCCTTTATCGTTTTTAAAACAGCAAATTGGTATTGGTCAATTGAGAAAGACAAATCCAATATTTGGATACAAAAATCAGATCAAATAGTATCTGTCAGAGATCGTTTTAATAGCACAATTAGGGGGCAAATAATTCCAATAACTACAATCATCCCTCTTGCGGATCAAAGATTCGTTTGTAAATTACGCGATCTGATAAAATGGGTTGAAAAAACTGAATTCTTAAATAAGTATTTTCCTAATTCTTCAGACAAAACCTTTATGGATGAAGCTTATAAATTTATAACTTATGACCAGGGAATAGAGTTTGTCAGTTATTCCAACGACGAGATTGAGACTTATACTGAAAAGGAAATGAGAAATCGATTTAATTTTTCATTACACATAACCAAGGTCTGGTATTACAAATTTTCAACATCTAATAATAAAATAAAACATTTTGTCTTATTTGAAGATCAAGAAGAAAGGAAAGATGAAGAAAGTGTTTCTGCACAAGAACCTACTTATTGGTCAATTGAAATAAATAAATGTAATATATGCATTCAAAGATCAAATCAAAAAGATACAGTGATGGGGAAGTTTAAAAATGAATCAAGAGCAGCACTTCTTCCTCTCGAAGATGATCAGGATTCAATACGAACACTAAATAATCTCATAGATTGGATCAAAGATAGTGAATTATCAAGACACAATTTTTATCCCTTTTCTAAGTATTTTATCCAGAATTTTGAAGAAAGTGTTTATAAATTCCTCACCTATCATCATAACATATATTTTATAAATTCTTTGGACATATCAGTTAAAACTTATAAAGTTGAAGAAATAAATAACCATTTTGATCTATCAGAACAAATAACTGATGTCTGGCTCTGCAAGACTGATTTACCGCCACTCGAACTAAAAACTGTTAAGTGTATTCCTATTTTCGTTGTTTTTAAAACTACAAAGTTATATTGGTCAATGGAGCGAAAGGAAAATTGTATTTGGATGCAAATGTCAGATGAAATAGATACTGTTAGAAAAACTTTGGAAGGTAAGCCAAGAGGCTTAGTAATTGATCTTGAAGAGAATCACAACAAGTTCTGTTCAATAAGTGATCTAATAGAATGGGTAAAAAATAATGAACTATCATCGCTATATTTTGATGTAATTTATAGTAATGTTAATAGATTTGCTCAAAGTACCTATAGATTTTTAACTAAACATTTAAATAACAATTCGTGACCAATATTTTGGTTTCATGACATTTTGTGACCAGGAAAGCGTATTTCGAAAGATCGTTTTCTTTTTTTTATAATGCTGTATGGTGATTCTTTTTTATTTATTTTCATAAATATGGTAATATTTTCACAAATTTGATTTTATAAAGAAAAATAAATGATTTTTGTCAATACTTAACTGTTTTTGATCATTTTCGAAATGTATTTTATTATCAGATTACAATTTTCAATTTTCAAGACGACTCCATGGAAATAAATACACAAAAAGAAAACCTCTGAAATTAAATTGCATGAACCAAAAAAAAGGCAATTCACTTTCAAAGAGTTTAAGATTTCAAAAAAAATATGTTTAACTATTATAATGGAAACTTTATAATTGAAATAATTCTGATACAAAGATTTTTTTAAAATGAATTAAAATAAAAGAATTGTAACGAAATTTTTAAAGGATAAAATTTTAATAATAGAAATATTATACAAATAATTTTGGAAATTCCAAAAAAAAGAATTACTAAATTAAGTATTCGCATTTATATGATTTCTTTACGTATAAAGGGTTTGTATAAAAGAAAAATTGCTTCACTAAAATTTTTCGAAAAATATGTCATTGTGTTGTATAAATAAATTAAGAACACAGTCGAAATCCATAACAAACGTTTATTTAAGTTATACCACAATACTAGAATATTTAAACAACAACAATAATTTAATATCAAAATAACAATCATCCAAATTCCGCCTATTTAATTTGAAGTTATTGTGTACTTTTTCAACCATTCAATGTTGTGCAGTATCAATGATCTTCGATATTTCAGAACCACAATTTTACATGGCCATTCACATCTAAATCTATCTTTCCTCAATCAAGTTCCACCTTTACCAACACTTCCTCCCCGACCTGAAAAACCCTATGAAGTCGTTTTTTATCATGTTGCATCTGCAATCGGCCGACAGACTTTGAACTATGTTCAACTGTCATCAGATTGGATTGTATATGGGGTATCCTATTGATAGTACATATATTGAAAAGTAAATTCAGCTTCCATCCAAATAAAACATTAAATTGATTACGTCCGATAGAACTTTGCCAATTGGTATTTAGAAAAAAATTCAATTTTTGGTAGTGGCTCTTCTCAATCTTCAATTCTAGATAATCATTTTGAAATGCACAAGTGGTAATTACCATGCATACAATGAACGAATTGTGCGCTCTGCTAATCGATGTTCTACGGAGACGAATTTTCTTGATTTATATTGATAGTTTTACACATATCCCGTAACTTGTTACCTTCAAATGTTTTTCCTCTGTCGGATAAAAATGATCTAGATTTTCAGAATCGATAAATCAAATGCAACCAAAGTGTTTTCATCTATTACAATTTCTCCAAATAATATTGTATCATCTCGAGGTAAAATGTTTCTTTAATTATTGTTATTAATATCATCCGTTTTGCACAAATAACACATTCTCTAGAAACTTTCTGAATTGCCTCCCGTATTTTTAGCTAGAAGTAGATGTCCTGCATATATTAATACAACTTCTAATATCATATGTGGCATAAATATTGATAAATATACTTAATTATTCGTCGTTGAGCAGCTTCTTGAACAACCAAGTGATTTACATTGCCATCTCAATAACACAGGAATTCCTCTTCTAATATCAAGAGGTTAATAAATACCTAAAAGGGACTTTGTGAATGATTTATTGAAAGTAGTTCATTAGTTTCTAATGAAGTAATAATTTTCAGAATATTTTCATCTTCTCGTTGAATATCCTTGATATGATGGGGATCCATCATGTTACAAGTGTTTAAATACTTTACTTTACTCTTACTAGTTTTAATCCAACACATTTCGTCAAACATTGATCTCAAAATGCTTTAGAAAATCTTGAGATCCCATCTGCATTTAAATTTTATGATTCTTTCTGGTACTGCAAGTCAAATTGAAAACCCGTCAGAACTTCAATCCATATTTGAAATTGTGAACTGAAAGGTTTGCTTGTCTGGGACATAAATAAAAGTGCTTTATGATCGGTACAAGCCAAGAACTTTTTTCCATATAAATAATGCTTTAAATGCAGCATGTTCTCTCAATGCTAAAAATGCCTTTCTGATAACACAGTAGCCCCGTTCACTCATAGTTCTCAATCCGTAAGCTAACAATATGATCTATCTTCTTCAATTTGACTTAATGCCCCTTCATTAGCAGAAAAGCTAGCATCAGTATTTAGTACCATTTCAGCGAGTAATAGGGAAGCATAATTCAGAACTAATATGATGTGGGGTGTGTGAGGCTGCACTTGACGCGCGGACGCACGCTCTGAACCACGCTGTTCTTTCTGCCAAAATGGGGGGACAGAACAGGCTCTAAATAAAATTAAATTACCGGTTTTGGATGGCGCATTTTGAAATACAATAGGGCCGCCATCACAACCTCGCGCGATAAGGTTGGAATCGAATGACGATGGACAATTGTCGGCAATGATTTCCATTTTTAAATGATGTTTGTTCATTTGGATCAATTCGCCGATTGTCAGTTGTTCTTTGAACGGTTGAAGCAATTCGATCGGAGTAGATTTCATGGCGATCGATGCTAGTTTGATGGCGTTGTTGAATTTCATATTCATTGACGTCGTCGAGCGATTGTCGGACGATGTTACAGTTCGATGATGATTTGACTTTACGAGCGATACAATGGCGAATGATAGTCNGTTCGGGATCATTACTACGACCGAATCGTAATTTCGTTGATGAAGGATGAAAAACGAGATTGTTTTCCCGTTGAAAAGATGTTGATTTAGACATTAATCGATCGTTATCGATTATTAATATATTTTATTGTATGAATCGGATTTTATCCGACCGATTAAGTGAACAACAAGAATTTGATTAAAGATTTATTTATTCTTGAAAAGTCTTTTAAACATCGAAAAATTTTTAAAAAGGCGTTAACATTTTTATTTCATTAGATCAGTTAAACAATTTGTGTAAATTAAAAAAAACTAACATAAAATAATAAATAAAAAATTACATATTATAAATTTACTTTTTTACATAAAAATTTACATATTGTAAATTTCCTTTTTTTACATAAAAATTTACATATAAAAAAATTTACACAATTCTCAATGTACAACTGGACAATTTTTAATGTCTTTAGAATTGGTTTTTATTTACATCAGAATTTTTTATAATGTTTTTGATTTATATTTTTCTAATTTTGAATCATGCGAACTCAAATCGTCCACAATTTAACGAAGATTAGCTCCTTTCATTCATAATTCATATAGTATCGGAAGTAAAATCACCAAATTTATTCCGATTTCGAATTGGGGGAATTTTTGGTAACTACAAGAACTTATAGAGAGACACTTTTTAGATTTATCCAAACTGTCTGCACATTCCTGTTACCAGGAAAATTGCTTTTTAGCGACACTAACAATATTAAAATAACATTCAATATTAAAATAACATTCAATTAGCCAACTAATAAAATTTTGAATAATGTCAATTTCTGATTCTTCTTTAAACCGAGATTCGAAAAATCAACTCGAACCTAACATATAGTAATAAAAATTTTTGGAAATCAAATTAGTGTTCTTAAAACGAAATCATATGCAATAAAATATTTATTTGAGATAAAATGAGGAAATATTTTTACAATATCAGCAATTAGTTAATTATTTTTTGAAGGAAGTGTTTCTTTAATATTTATCTTAAAGGAATTTGTAATTTATATTTATTTGCTTTCAATTAACATTTTTCTTCAGTAAAATGTATCAGTTTGTAGTTTTCACAGAGATCGGAGATAGTGTTACATTTTTCATTATTCGTTCAGTTTTATTGTTTTTATTTGGATCACTCAACATGTTATTATTGCTATTCCTCAGAAGGTCTAAAATTGCTTCGAAACGGGCGACGCTTCTCATAAAGATTCAAACAGTTTTCTATATTTTAATGGTCTTAACAATTCCAATGATAAATTTTAGAGATGAAAATTTACATTCTTCTACAAATATGCATTACATAAGATTTTATTGTTATTTCTTGAGGTATTCCCTTCCTCTCTGGATCTGGGAGATATGCAGTATAAACGGAGTGATTTTGATTTCTCTTGATCGTTTCATTTGTATAAGTTTTCCACTATATTATAAAAATATTACTAAAAGAAAAATCAGTTTGATGACGATTTTGTCGGCTTTGATTACATTTATACCAACGCTTTCTTCATACAATTATTTTAAAATTAGTTTCGTTTCTGAAAATGGAAGTATCACAGAGATTAAATGTGAGATATCAGTCCCCTATGAATATTCATTTTTATTTGTAAGTATTTCATATCTCATTCCTTTTAGTATAATATTAGTTCTCAATGTAACTACATCTATCATTTTATTTAAACGCATCAAAAGTAAAAGAATTTGTATCACAGAATCAGAAACATTATTTAGAAAAAAGTTATTTATTCGGTTCTCTCTAGCTAATTTAATTTCAAATCTGCTTCACGCATCAATTATCGGAATATCCGTATCCGGTGGATTGTTGTCATATAAACTCAACTCTCGATCCGAACATATCTTTCTTTACTATTCATATTACCTTTTCTCTTTTCTGTCCATTATCAACCCTGTAGTTTACTTGATTTTATTTAAGAATTTTAGAAAATATGTTACGTTTATCTGTAATGCAAAATAAAAGAAATAATTTTTTAATTTTTTGTATTAAAACATTCAATAACACGATTTTCTTTTCATTAGCGTTGATATACAAAAGTAATATTTAATAAGATTTTTTCCATTTTTTAAAATGTTTTTAACTTACTTTCTATGTACAGGTTTGGCTCAAAAGTTTCTGCCAATGAATAAAGCTTTCTAAAATTAGTTTTATGCATTCACGGTTAATGAAATTTTTACCGTGTACTCTTCAGTAGTTTTGTTAACAATATATGTTAACATTTTCACAATTTGAACAGAATTTTTATAACAAAATACTTAATTTGTATGAAATTAAACATTGTTTAAATCTATTACCAATGTTTTTCGTTTTTCTAGAAAGTATTCGTACTGAAAATGCAGTTTTCTCGAGAAGATATTAGAAAAATCATTTATTACAACTTGAAGAGAGAACTACCAACTGACACTAATCATAAAGAAGTCAACTGCATCCTTGGTGAATGCACAGTTGGCCTCAGAACATGCTCCGACTGGGTAGCGAAATTCTATAGTGAAAACTTTGTCTGTGAGGATAAGCCACGCAGTGGACGGCCGTCATACAATTTGGAAGAGGAGATACTAACTGTTCTCAAAGAAGATCCGCGATCTAGAACAAGAAAAATTGCGCTATGTGACGTTGATAATTAAATACTTTGTTGATATTCATTTGTTATTGAAATTTCGGCAGAAACTTTTGAGCCAAACCTGTATATATATATATATATATGGAATTTAGAAACCTATTTTTAAAGGCTTTTTACTCAATCCATTTTCTCCAAACATTGCCACTTATTCATTTTCGATTACAATAAATGAAAATGTACAAATTTGTTCATAAAACTTTTTAAGGTCCCAGAATGAGAAAGAGCGGCCAAATCAAAGATGCTCAACAATAATAATGTAAAAAAATCTACTTATAAATTATAAGTACTTTATATTACTTAAAAAAGTAAATATAATAGTAAATTTCCCTTCTATAAAAGATAACACAAAAATTCTCTTGGTCAAGTAAGTTCTGCAGCATGAAGAATGGATATAAAAAAATTATGATTTACTATTTTCTATTTTATTTATTTATAAGTGTAAAAATGCGTTGATAAACTATTAGTGTTTTTGAGATTATATCAACTCATTTATATCTATTTGATTTAACAATATTATTTTTTTATTTACAACAAATAAAAGTAAACTATATATTACAAATAAACAGTAGATAACAGACGGATCAAAAAGAAAATGTAAATTAGGATCACTACAAACAAGAAAAAAGGTGTTGAGGAAGAATGTTATGAATTAAAAAGAATTTGACGATAGGATTTGATCGTTATAGTTGATGTAGAGGACGATTGTTTAATTTGATAGGAATTTTGAGAATAAGATTGGGATTTGAATATAATGTAGACAGAGAGATAAAACAATAAAAATAAATCCGAATGAAATTTTATGTCTATCTTTTTAGTAGATTTGAAACATAAACTGCCATAGAAACTGACTTTTGATAATTCAATTTCATTTGTTGGAACAAGATGGCATTTCTTCGGTATTAAATCCGTTTTATTTTGAAATTAATTTATTCGTACAATAAATATCTCATTTGCAAAGAAAAAAACAAATTAAATCACAATAGCTAATTACTAAATAATATTAATGTATGTAATATTAATAGATATTTCAGTAGGTCGCTATAATAAGTAATAAAAGACGTATTTGATGAATAATAAATTTTCCAATCATTTAAGTAAGAGATGATCTAGATGCTTTGACAAAATTGGTATTTTAGGCTTAGATAAAAATTTTTGAAGTTGAATATTTCGAACACTTCGAAAACTTTTTAACTTTTATAGTGTCAGTTTCTTAATACCTCTTGAAAGTATTGTAAATTAGCATCTGTTTATTTCTGTTGGGATACTGAAATAAAATATATTAACAATATGTATAAATATTTAAAAAACCAGTGACCATTGTGTATTGTAACCTATAAAAAAATAAATTAAATATATATTATAATAATAATAAAAATAAAATATAAAGAGTCGGATGATGCATAATCCCTTTTTGACTTCCCGTTGTTTGAGCAAGCGCTCAGGGACGCGAGGAAGCTTATAGGGATATTATTCATTGCAATATGTTCATATTATTAGTATTATTGTTATTAGTATTATAATCATTTATTATTAATTATTTATATAATCATTACTATTATATCATAATTATTATTTTAATATTCATATTATTATTAATATATTGATTATCATTATTATTATTAAATGAATATCATTATTATTAATATTATGATTATTAGTATTCTTAAAATTATTATTATTACTATTATTATAATTATAGTAATTATCATTACTATTATTTAGTATTAATTATTATTATATAATTAATTATATTAATATTATTACTAGTATTATTATTATATTTATTATTATTATAATTATTTATATCATAATTATTATTCAAACGTTAATTTATAAAAAAAATATATTAAAAAAATTTTTTAAACAAAACTTACCAAGTTTTGTAAATAATAAATAATAATTCCATCAAATTATCATTAATGTTAATAATATCGGTGCAAGTGCACCTTTCCAAAGTAGGAGAAAACAAATTACTGTGCATGCGCACTTATTTTGAAATTGACATTTATGCCATTAATTTAGGTGCAAGTACACCAAGGAAACCAAAATGAAAAAAACTATAAATCAATAATGGGTATAAATACCCTGACTTTTATAAGAAAGTCACAAAAAATTGGGAAAAATATCTGATAAAAAAGTGGTTAAAAAATTAATTTTTGGAATCCTCAATTGTTAAACAAACTGTTTATTTGAAGCCGATTGTATTAAAAAAATATATTAAAAATATAAAAAAATAAATAAATTAAAA
>MQRK01249919.1:32191-49346 GCA_001938485.1 Girardia tigrina
TTCAGAAATAATATATAACTTATTATATAGCATATTGTTTTAGTCAAGTGCCTATTTCTAATGAAATAGATATTTTACCTAGGTGGCCCATTACTTTTGCTCGCGACTGTAATTAAAATCAAATAAATGTTTAAAAATGACTATAGAAATATTTTATTTCAGCCAATAAAATTTAAATTAAATATTTTTAAATAATATAATTTTCTCAAGTATAGTTCATGGGAGATATTGAAAATTGATTGATGGATCTAAGTGAAAGCAATATTATTGATCATCATAGAGATGATAAGAAATGTGAATGTAATAAATGTGTGAGTTCTCTTAACAAATTTAGAAAATAATAAATTAAATAATTAAATTAAAATAGAAATTAATTAAATAAATTAAGAAAATAATTTAATATAAAATGAAAAATAAATATCGATCCACCATCGATAATGAGCGTATCGATGAGTGTACATCATCGCTTTCACCAGCTGCCACGAAATTCGAACTTTAATAACAGGTATTCGTGCGCTTTATCTCACAGGCACCCCCTCGCTCAACTATTCTTTTCCAGATCTTCGGCAGCGTTGCGAGAATTCGGATCATAAGTGGCTGCGGGAGCTGCTAATAAAACATAATCCGGCTGTTTCCAGTTGCGGTGCTCTCTGTTGACGCTTGTGAGGAATATTTGGTGTATAATTGTTTTTTGTAGTGTTTGCATGTTTAAATGTTGTATGTTGATTTGGGATTGTGCCTCTCCTAACCAGATGGATTATCAATGTTAATTTTTTTATAATCTGAAACTAATTTATTTAAATTTAGATTTAATATTCAAATTTTTAGTTTTTATTATTGCAACTTTTAAATAATTTTAATGACTTTATTTTTGTAAATTTTTATATAATTAAAATCAAATTAATGTTTAAAAATGACTATAAAAATATTTTATTTCAGCCAATAAAATTTAAATTAAATATTTTTAAATAAAATAATCTTCTCAAGTATAGTTCATATTATAATAGGAGATATTAAAATTGATTAATAGATTCTAGTGAAAGCAATAATATTGATCATCATAAAGATAATAAAATTTATGAATGTAATAAATGTTCTGTCAAATGTCTGAGTTCTCTTAACGCTAATATTACTTACAGCGTCTTGTGAGGATTAAATTCGTAGTTTTGATCGGTAATTATTAATAGGAATCAACACAATGAAACAAACGCACATTTAATAGAAAACAATTTCAAGTTAAATAGCTTGACAAAATTATTTTAATAAACAAAATTAGTACTGCAAATGTTAGTTTTATCATAACATTTATCATCTGATAATTTTAATATTGGTATTTATATCTTCAAATTAATTTCCAGTCTATAATGATTTGTACTAAGTAGATCGGTTTATATATCGATCAGTTTATATTTAAATCAAGATTTGATTATAAGTATCACCATATTTAATCATGATTATATTCTCTTGTAATAAATTTCAGTTATTTAAAGAGATTTCTTAGAAAATTAATTTCGTTTAATTAATATATTTTACAGTTATAAGGTCAAATTTAAACAGCACAAAGTCATTGTTCTAAATTGAGTCAATGTCAGACAAACGTTCATTTCGTCCATTATCGAATCAACGAAAGCGAGTCCGTCTGTTGCTGTAGCCACAACATTCATACGGAGATATCAAAAGAGTCTCCGCTTGGTAAAGTGGTCACAACGATTATTTCAAATTTCTAATTTTAATATTTTTCAATTAATTTAAACAAATTTACATTTTTTTCATATAAAAAAATCAATTTTTTTTGAAAACAGAAAATTATTTTACTAATTTTGATATTATAAAAAAATATCAATAATAAATATTATTTCTTATTTTAAGTTTTAATTTGAATTCTTTTTATAAAAAAATAAATAGAAAATGATTTTTTATGATAAATGATTTTTTAATTTGCTGAAAAATATTTTGCTAAATTTTGAATGTGTGTCGCACTAATTTCAATTTTCAACAAATTTTCTGCGGTCCAGTTGAGCTGAAATTTTTCCACAATGTGAAATCCAGATGCCAATTCATGAATCAATTAAAAAATTTCTATCTAAATTATTAATTAATCATTTTTGCAAAAAATCGTTTGCGAATGGTACGTAATTATTCCTTATTTATTACTTTTTTTTAATTTTGAATGTTTTTAAAAAACACAAAATTATTTCCAATATTTGTAACGTTATTCATTTAAAAGAAATCAACAAGGGTCATGGCAACTTAATCTGCTGTTTCCTTTAGGTTAAAATGGAGTTCAAGTTTGAGACAAAATTAGGTTTTTTGGCTTTAGGAGATTTTGTGAAAACTACAATCATGGTTTTTATGATTGCGATAGTTTTGCATACCCTCCCGGTTTGAAGGAAGAGTCCGTCTTGAGTTGACTGTTGGGTTGTCCTATAATTATCTGTATCTTCGACAATTTTTTAGGTGTAATTTATTGGTAAATTTTATATGGTTAAACGTGATCGCGATGGTAATTCACGTAAAACGTAATTAAAGTAGAAGAAAATGAATGAAAATATTTTTTGTCATTTATTTAAAATTTAGATTCCAAATTATTAGGGAAAATGATTTTAGGTAAACGTTTCCATTTTTAATTTTAATTTCCATTTAAAATGTAAAACTTATAAAATAACAAAAAAATCGTAAAATAAAAAAAATCATTTAAAACTTTTTTTCCAATATTATTGAAAATTTTATCTTTTTTTAAAGTGAGATATTTTCATAATTTTCTGTATATATTTATTTTTATGATTTTTTAAAAATTTTAGCGCTTTGTGATCTCCTATTTTGTCGCTCTGTGATTTTCCAATTTTCATGAATAAAAAAATTTTATTAATCACAAATAAAATCTAAAAGGATGTCAAAAATTAAGAATTCTCTAACATCATTTGCCTTTCTATCTTTTGTAAAAGAAAATTAAAGTCTGTTATGGAATATGTTGTCTTACAAATCTGAGTGTAAAACTCCTTGGTCTCAGGATTACCAAAAAAGCGTAGTTTTAAATGAGCTGTCGTTTTCTTTTTTTTAACTCTGTCTGCAAACTATGTTCTATATCATCGCCAAGATTAATTGTTCTTTCCTTATCTTATTTTTTTGTGTTAAATGCTGTGATTACGAGTTTCGATTGACGAGTAGTACCGTTCTAAAATTGGACCCAGTAACGCGTTTGCGCTTGTCCCTCGAAGCTCGTTGTGTGATGAGAGTATGTATTATTCGCCAAATTTTTGAAAGAAATAGAAGAGATCGATCAGAAATATGAGTCGTAGGCTATATTTGAAGCGCAGACAAAAAGACTAGTGAACGATCCTTCAGCTCCGACGACAAGAAATTCAAAGACAGCCTCAAATTGCGCATTGGGTGCAAGTAGGGGGAAAATGCGGAGTCTCCACCACCCCGGGGGAGGCCGTTACCATAGCAACGGTTCCGGTTCACTTGGAAAAGCTTCTGATTGGTTCCTGGTACCCTGGCAACGGTTGCGATTACCTAAAAACACTTCTTATTGGTCCTTGTTACCCCAGCAACGATCGCGATCACCCTAGCAACGGTCGCGATCACCCTAGCAACGGTCCAGGTTACCATTGCAACGGATACAGTGGTTTAAGGTGGTTTTAACCATAGTAACGGTTACCGTATCCATAGCAACCGTGACCCCATCACTAAGGACCGTAGAAAAAAGTGCTAATCGATCACTGCACAGTGCCCAAATGTGCTAATCGATATTTTAAAAGTGATAATCGATAGTGCACATTTTGCCGCACATTTCTGATGTGCTGGCACAGTGCTTTTCAAGTTTCACATGTGCAAAAGTGTAAAAATCAATACATAAAATTTTTTAAAAGTACCAGTGTCAAAAATCGATATCATGTGTTTGATGCACGTTTTGATTCTCTTTCTGAATTAATTAGAATGTAATTAGAATTTTCATATATTGAATATTTTTCCCTATAATTGGAATAATGTGCAAATTTACACAAAGTGCACATCGATTTTAGATGCAAAAGGAAGCAGAATATCAAAAAAGTGCTGATGCACTTGAATAGTAACCCATATACGTACATTCTGATTCCACATTAACATTTTCGAAAAAGTGCTGAAATATCGATTTTTTCGAACATTTCTGAAATTATCAAAAAAGTGCTCAAAAATTGATTTTTTCGTATATATATGAAACCCATATGATATATTTGTGTTGTTTACCATCAAACAATACTTCGTGAATTGCTCAATGTAACTCATCATCAATCACAAGTACCATGGTTACCATAACCAAGATACATAACATTTTATTTTACATGTAAAAACGACATGTATAATTGTTGACTTAAATTACACCAAGGACGTCGATTTCAATAAAGATTTCACAACGTTATTGTTCAAGTTGAACACGATAAAATTGTTCGTTCACAACTTTTTCTTTATTTTTGCAATGTAACTCGATTCCAAACGCTATCTGCAGTTCTATACCTCCCATTATATCTGGTTTTACGTCATTTACCACAATGAACGTTATATTTCTCCGTTTTTCTTTAATTTCTACGTCCACTGAAATTTTACCCATACAATCTAGTTGACTACTGTTCGCACAGTTTAATTTAATATCTGCCTTTTCTAATTTTACGTTCGTTAGTTTCTCAAAAATCTTTCTGTGGATAACATTTACTCTTGCACCTGTGTCTAATAAACAATCCTCCACGTTGCCTTGTATCATCAACTTTATACTCGGCCGGCCTTGCATTCTATCATACGATATACTTTCTGCTTTCGATTCATCTATTGACAAAATCCTGACATTTTCTTCTGTGTTCTTTTCTTCAATTGTTCCCACTAAACTTCATCCAAGCTTGTCCTCAAAAGTTTCTTTCTTTATAAATTTCCGTACGTTTTCATTTACTCTTGCTACGTTTATCTCAACATTCCTTTCATCGTCTATCAGTAAATCTATAATATTTGATATATTACTTCTACTATAAATACCAATACTTTGGGAGTCGCTGTTATCTTTTAATTTATTGCTCCGACTGGCTCCACTTCTGTCGAGGCGTTGCCTTTTGGGTATTCACTTCCTGTAACTGAATCTTCATATTTTTCTTCAATGTTATTCACGAATCTTCGATTATCTCTTAGTCTTCTGTTTTCTCTATCTCTATATCTTTGTTGATTGTAGCCCGATCCTTGATAGTTATTATCACCTGTATTTTGCTGTCTTCTTCTGCCATTTAGGTTTGTATAACATTCATTTTCAATGTTACCTTTATCTTGACATCTTTTGCATTCGATGTTTAGACAGTTTCTTCTTACGTGTCCCTGTTGTCCACAACCGTAACATATTATTGGTCTCCTTTCTGAACAATTTATTATCATGCGTCCATCTTTTCCACATCCAAACACTTGATTGGTTTCTTTGTCTACACGTTTCACTTGTGTGACCTACTTTTTCACAATTTATACATTTGACCGCTTTCCTGCCTTGAGCGTATTCTGTAGTATTTCTACCAACCCCTGTCTGATTTTGTCCGTATTTACTGTCTCCCGTTACTGCTCCTCTGTAACTCCGGGGTCTGTTTTGAATCCTCTGGTCTCTTACTACATTCACGTCTTCTGTAACACTTTTGACGTAATGTACTGCCTTTATCTTTTCTTTTATCTCATCTATTCCTTTCACCTTGTTAAGTTTCACTTCCTTTTTTATGTCCAAATCATCAAAATGTCACGACCCATTCGTTCGTAGCAGTTTTGAACGCTCAGAGCCCCCAGTGACTATTAAGAGTCAGTCACAACCCAGTCCTAATTCATTACTCAACTATGACTATATATATTAATTATACATTATAGGGTCGGACGCCTCTTCTCGCTCGACATCTGCCTGGCAGTGCCGAGTCTGAAGGGCCTGCGGGTTCGGATAAAGATGGGATGGGCTATGGGCCCCCCACCTAGCGGAGTGTCGCTCGGGGATGATATTCTTCCTAACTATAATTCGAAACCTTACCATCTATTGTTATATTTATTGTGTATTACGGAACTGTGGTATATGATATGAAACTTATTACCCTGCTGTGTGCCTATATCTCCGAAACTTGAGGCATTGTTATATACGCGTGTAAACTTATTGCACTGTTATGTCGATTTATAACTTGTGACCTGGTGTTATGTGATGTTGAGCTTAGGGCAATGTTGTGTAATATGACTGGTAGCACTGTTGGGTTTCTAGAAGTATTGTCAGCAACAGTAGGTAACATTATCGTTGTGTAGCTCATTTATTTCGCAGCATATCGACAATCAATCCCTTTGCACCTTGCGTGGATTCATTGTTTCCATATAACAATTGTATTTATATTCATATCACTTGTATTAATATCATTTATATTTATGCCAAATATATTTATATCAATCAAAGTAATTATTATTATCAAAGTTAGATTATGATTTATGAATTGTTATGAATTAGATTATCAAAATTAGATTATTATCAAGATTAAATTATGAGCTGCAACAAAAATAATAATTCATAACATTTCTTTACTAGGGATTCAATAGCTTGTAATTGTATTAAAAGAAATCTAAATTTAACTTTCAATTTGACTCTCAATTTAATTCCAGACAAAACAAAATTCTATTCGTAAATCGGTAAAATAATTACGTTAATATAAATCCCAGTTAATGATTTTATTTAACAATTCCAGTTAATAATTTGCAAGATTTCCTAGAAATAATTCGCGTAATTCACTAACTCATAGAAATAGTAATTCCTAATCTAATTCAAAAATCCTCAAATTAAAGTGAATGGTGAAAATTAACTAAATTACTCCTAAAATTCAATTGCAATCCTAATTCCCTAAAACTCGTAGTAATGATAAAAAAAATTTGTTTTATCGATACAAATTGCATCGCAACCTGTAGGCATATTTTCAATTTTTTAGAAAAACTTTAATCGAAAAAGAATTTTAGCCTAATTCCTTATAAAACAACTGCATAGAAGAGGTAATTCTTTACATTTTTATAATCCTCACTCAATTGTCATTCTTTGCAGTTCGTACGAGTCAACTTAGTTATGTTTATCCGACAACTCCGACACTACGGTAAATTAGATTTCTAGATCAAAATTCTAAATTCTCTATTTACAAACTGCAATAGAAAAATCGCATGCCTGTTTACTATATAAACCACTTAAAACCTCTAAACCATATTATTGATATCTAATATTCAATTAATATTAATGAAACTCCACTTTAAAAATCAAAGATAAAAAGAATTAACAAAATAACTAAAATTAGGGAATAAACTATATTTAAAAATTCAAATATTCTCCGAACATTCGGTAATTAACTCAGCGCGGCTCTCCCGAAGGAACGATTCGAGGGGCACCGAAATTACTTCGACAATAATCGGGTCGGCGTAATTACCGACGCTCTTCCAGCGCGCGTTTGAGCGCAAATTCTCTCGGGGCATAATTGAAGGCGACGACGGCGGGGCGACGGGTTACCTTACTCTGGAACGGGAAGCAAATATTCACTATAAACGTCAACTATTAACTTAAAAACTCTCTAAACAAGTCCGATTAATAATATCAACGAAGAAACAAATAATAAAAAAAATAGAATAAAATCAAATAAAACCGCAATAATATTATCCAAGACGTTTATTAAACGATAAAGATTAGTGACCCGCAATCAATCAACATAATAAATTAAAATTTACAATTAAAATCGGAAATCCGGTTGAATGTCTCGGTCGTCTGATACTCTTCCTCGTCGGCGTGTCACTCGGATCGAAACGTCTGTGGGTCGTTCGTCGCAAGTGGATTACTGCGTTCGGTATCGCTCGTCCTCTTTCGTCAATTACGGCGTCGAGTCCTCGTCTAGTTGTACGTCTCCTAGTCGGGGTTCCTTTCCTTCGTAGTCGTCTGAGTCTTCGCGTCGAATTCTGGTCACACGTTCCGAATGTTTTCTTTTAATTTTGTCGAGATTGTGAAAATTGCGCAAATATTGCAAGGAAATTGTGCAAGAAAATTTTGCAAAAATCGTGAAAAATTGTGCGAAAAATTGTGAGTGAATGTTTTATTTATAACACTCACCATTTCGTTTGTCGGGGTGTGTTCTAATCGTGGTCGTTTCTGGTTGGACAGGCTGGTTATTTTCAAACTCTGATTTGTCGAGCTGGGTTTTTCCTATGCGGCATACCCAAACTGCTTCGTCACAAGGCTCCTTTGTCACCGATGACTATTCATCGCGTGATGTCGTTCTTTCTTTGTGGGCCTGACTCACCGTAAGTTTTATTTACTATTCTTTGTTTGTTAATTGGCCTTTGTTCTTTTTAATTAATTTATATTTCTTTTCAAGGGTGTGACTCTCTCCAGAAAAATACTACGACTTCGCGGGCCATATTCGGGGATTGGTCTCGTCACGAGCTACACGTGGAGGGTCTGGTGACCCCTAAACAACAACGGGTCGTCCAAGAGATGACTTATTTGTTTTCTGTTGGATTTTTTAATTAATTATTTCGTTTCAGGGCCGGTAACTCTTCTCAGTGCGACATGAAAGGGGTCCCGAATGAACTTATCGCTTTTATTGCTTGTTTTTAATATATATATCTTACGTAATAATATTCTCGTGTTTTTTCTCTTTTATGTATTTTGATTTATGGGTGTTTTGTTTTTTAACCGAAATTTAATGATAGTGGACCGTAACAAAAACAATGTAAGAATAATACTTCCGTGAGGGCCTCTTTTGACATGTCATATTTCAAGATCTTGACTGAAAGTTTTTCTCCTTTCTCAAAAAATATTTCCGGTATATCTTCCTTTATCCTGTACCGGCATGTCTCAGTCAGGTCTTCGAATAGTGAGAAAGTTCAAGAGAATGCCTTTCTCAATCGGTCTTTATAATCTACTATTGTCTTATCTACCGCTTTGTATCGATCTTTCAGATCTCTCTCCAACAAACAAACGACTATTGTCTCTTGTTTGGCCTTCGCTATTCCTGGAAAATCAAAGAATGTTTCACATTCTTCAATAAAGGTATCCACATTATCGCCTTTCCTGTACTTTTCAGGTAACAGTTGACCCGTGAAGATATCCATTGCAGCGTTAGTCGCCATGTGAGAAGTGGTTGCAACATCAATATCCGAATTCATTTTTTAACACCAAAATTTATTTTTATAACAATAATTCACATATTTAAAACAAATTTTTCTGTTAATTTAATTATCTCACCACAAACTAATCTATTAAATTCTTTTCGATTCAATTTTAAAATCTTGCAAATTTATTAAATACATTTCACATTAAAGCCAAAAATTTATTATAAAATTAATTTAAAGTTGTTTCATAATTTCTATTAATATATATACAAAATTAAATAAATTGTTATGACAATAAAAATATTTTTATTTCTAAATAAATATTTAATAGTTTTCATATCATTTTTAATTATAAGATATTTAATAGATACATAAAAAAGATATTTTTTATTTTTAAATAGATATTTAATCTTTTTATGATTTTCTTTTATTATATCATTTTTAATTTTAAAATATTGAATAAATATATTAACATTAAATATTTTACCTTTTGAAATTAAAAAAATAATAAATTATTCTGGCAAGATGAAAATTTAAATTAACCTCTCATATTCGTAAATGGCCTAAATTTGTGTATTAAAATGGGAACTAACGAATGTTGCAGTAAGATCAGATAAAAAGTCAGTAGTTTCTTGCATAACTGAGGAGGCACTATCCGAGCGAAATAAATTACACACAAAAGCTTCTTCAAATGTTTTGATAAAGCACCGATTGTTAATGATTAATGAGTTCTGTTAGGAATACGAAATAATTTTGAAAATTGAGTTTGTTAATAGGGAAGACAACAAGGCTGATGAACTGACAAGAATACCAAAACAATTAAAACGAAGTAGTTGCCTTTTGTCTGAAACAGATGACCTATTCAAACTACAGAAACTTCATGACAGATCTCATTTAGGTTCAAAGATAATGCGGTATCTGTGCGATAAGTTGGAAATAAATGTGTCAAATGCGGATATAAAGGATTTGATTTCGAAGTGTCAAAGTTGCCTATCTATTGATCCGATCCAATAAAATGGGAAACTGGCAAATTAGCCGTCAATGAAAACTGGACTAGACTTGCAGCGGATGTCACAAAATTTGATCAACAAAAATTCTTAATTATCATTGATTGTGGACACTCTCGATTTGCTGTATGGAAACTAATCATGGCTAATGACGTCAGGTCGATTTGTTCAAATTTATTCTTCGAGCGTGGATCTCCCAAGGAGTTGATTATTGACAATTATACAACATTTCATTCAGCCGAATTCAGCAAGTTGATAAAAAGTGGAATGTACATGTTTTATACCGTTCTATTAATCGACCAAATTGCAACGGAATAATAGAGAGAAATCATAAGACAATCAAGAGAATCGCGCCTAGATCGAATATCAGTATCATGGAGGCCTAATGGTGGTATAACAATACACCGTCCGACGGAAAGGAGACACCTAGTGCAGCACTTTACAAGTACGTTCCAGTCGGTTTGGAGATAATCAAAAGAATTGAAAAGGAGCCGGTTTACAATAAGGTAAAGACAGACTCTCTAGAACAACAGATAGTCTGGGTAAAGCCTGAAAATAATATGCCCTGTACAAAGTAATGGGTAAGAGGCGTTGTCGTTAGGAAATTGAATCGAAGAAAGTACCTAATAAATTGTGATGGTATTGGCGGTCAACGGTAGATATTCGACCAAGACAACCAGACCTGCTGTGAAACTCTTACTCGGATTACATGTTTGAAAATAACAACGAATCAGCTTCGAGTGTCAAGTAAAGTGAATCGGGATTCAGCAACAGACCCCAAAGAGAAAGACGAAAAGCGAATTATTTGAACGAGTATGTTAAGGATATAGATTCTTGTGACGAAGAATTTGCGGGGAGTGTTACATATTAAATTTATTTATTAAATGAAATATTTAACATGATAAAATTGGATAATTATTTGTTTAAATAATATCCTTTAAAAAGAATTTGTGTTGAAAAATAAATTTTATAGATTTGTCATTCGTTGTTACAAAATTAATATGTAAATATTAATTTTGAATTCGAATATAAAATATAATATTTAAATTTGGAGTAACAGTATAAAAATTAAGATTGCATTAATAATTATATTTTGTCTGAATATAAATAAATTAAATGAGGTGTGAATTAATCAAACTAAAATTGTAATGTAATTTCATTTGAATACAAAATTTTAATTGAAATAGAATAACAAATCCGAATATAAATTAATATTTAAATTAGAATGAACAACTGAAGTGTAATTTTACAAATAGTAATAAACGTTAAAATAAGAGACATAATAAAATATTTGTGACAAAAACTTTAATAAAATTCTTTTTAGAAGTGTTGGGCTTTTATTATCTTTTCATGTATTATTTCTTTTTTATTATAAAGCCAACACATTATTTTGATACGAACATCATCTACCTTTCCTCTTCTAACACAGGCAAATGGTTCGTACCGTACCCAATAAGGTTCATCTGGCCCAATGATTTACCAGTGAACAAAATCAAATACTTTCCGGGTTCCTCGTATACTTTTTTTTATAAATATTCATCCATCTCATGTATAGAGGAACAAATCTCTATTGATATCATCTTGCTATATATTCTGATAATTTCTTATATTTTCACTGAATAATCTTTAAATATTTTAAAAGAATATAAATAAACTTAAAAACATAAATGTTCATCAATTATCCAATATTTATATTAAAGGTTTAACAATGACAACAAAAAAAAGGTTGAGGTTGATGGAGGTTTGATTATTAGACTCATCGACGGTAACATTTAAGATGTTTTATAGAGAACAATTTCTTTCGACTACCAGATCATCAATATACTCGGCAGGAAATATGAGCACCCGCCGGTAACTATCAACTGATCATCTGTCTTCAATTTCCTTTCAAGATCTTTTCATATTCCTTGCCTGATCGATAACACTCACTGCAGGCACTATGAGCACCTGTCGGTAACTATCAACTGATCAGCTGTCTTCATTTCTCTTCAAAGATCTTTTTCTTATTGACTGTCAGATTGTCAACAATCACGGCAGACACTATGAGCACCTGCCAGTAACTATCAACTGATCAGCTCCCAGCAATATATTTTAGCATATGTCCAATTTATATCTATACTCCATCAACCTCTAAAAAATTAAAATTAAAAAACTCACAAAAACTGAAGATTGAAAAATTTATTAATTTGTAATCAACAATTAGACAAAAAACTTTCTGAACAAATAACAGATTCAAATGAATTTATAGTAATTTGTTTTTTCGAAATTTTCACATAAATTTCGAGATCGCTGAACTTTGTATCAACAGTTTCGGCAGGCACTATAAGCTCCTGCCGTTATCTGTCGACAACAAAGTCCACATCAATCAAGTAAGTTTCACATTCAAAAAAACATAATCATATTTTTCATTTCAGATCAACAAGGATCAAAGATCAGATCGATCAAGTAAGTTTTTTTTGATAACTAAATAAATAATCATTGTTTTTATAATTTCAGATTCCAAAGGTCAGATCAATTAAGTAAGTATTTTCCAATTAATTCATCTTAATAATTATATTTTTATTTCAGGTCGAAGTGCAAAATCAATTAAGTTTAGTTTTAATTAATTAATATTATATTTCTTTAATAAACATTTTATTTTATTTCAGATCCCGAGAAATTTTCCATCAGACTCAGTGCCCTCTTAATGAATTGGCCTGGTGTCGATTGGGAAATTTCTCGATCCCAACAGAAGTTTACATACCGCAAAAAACTGAAGTTAAGCACTTGTCAAACGTGGTTTGAAAAATTTTGTAATGGTAATTTAAGACTGAATGATGAGGCTCGATCTGAACAACCCATACAATTGGACGATGCCACTTCACTGGAAAAAATAGAGTTGAACTAAAAATTGTTAAAAGAATTGTTGAACTAAAAAAATACAATCATAAAAGTTAATTTTTAGAAAATGTGACATTATTATTTGTATTTATATTTATTTTTTTATTATATTATTTTATATTATTATATTATTGTTTTTATTATTATATTCGGCAAATTGAACATTTTAACATACGTCTTATACTTCTATTACTATAAATATGATTTCTTTTCTCTTTATTAATTCATAGTCACAATTATTTTACTTCTTCAAGTATAAAAACATTTTAATAAAATAATAAAGGTAAATGTTTAACGAATAATTTATTTCATAAAATCTTTCTTTCTCAAAGTAGTAAATCTCATCAAACTATTCTTCACGAGCATATTTTTCCACCCATTCCTTCACAGTCTCATTATATTTATCTCTATCTTTCACATATAAATCAGCAGCTTTACTGTTTAATGGACTACTAGGGTTAGGATCGTTGAGGAGGGACACTATTGAAAGAAGAACCTTTTGAATATTCAATATAGCTGCCCATCCATAACTGAGAATATCCACACATATTCTACCTTCCTTTATATTTGGATGAAATATTTGAGTTTTCATTTTTACTATTGGAGGACTAAACGGATAATTTTCTGGCAATTTGATGTCCAACTTGAATATTCCTCCTTCATACGGAGAATCTGGAGGTCCTTTAATGGTCGCCTTCCACAACATCATATCCGTTTCATCAGGAACTGCGCTAACCTGAGTCTCGTTTTTCAGAAATTGAGCTTCTTTTTGGATTCTTTTAGAAATATTCATATTAAAAGAATGTTTTAAAAGATATATTTATTAATTCTTTGATATTTAAACAATTTTTATAAAAAAGTTATAATTATATTATTTTAATGTATTAAAAATGTTTATTTGGTTAATTTCATCTTTAAATAAAAAAGAAATATTTTTTAATAAATTTATATTCTGAAATAAAATTATAATTAATTAATTGATAATTCCGATTACAATTTGCTTCTTTCAGTAATAATTATTAATGTTTGTCTGAATCAAAATATTATCGAAATTTCCTAAAGTCAAATTTGTTTTTATTTTCCGCATTATTTATTTCCTCGAAATCTCTCAAATCTTTTATCAATCGAAAATCATTTTTGTCTTTTTTCCCTATTTCCACTCATGAGCAAATTACCGCGGTTATCAGAGATTGACTCTGTTTTGTCGTCATTGCATTGTAATCCTCTGTCCCCCTTACTTTTGTGTAAGGAATCAATAGGGAGACAAATCATTTCCTCAAATGGCAACAGATAACTGTGAGCAATGGTCGATGAGTGTGGGATTAATGATAATTAAAATGTGTATTTCTAATATTTGAAATGAAATTATTGAATTAACATCGAAAACTCTTTTAATAAATTATTTAAAAAATAGAAAAGGACCCGTTATGAATGAGGGGAAAGCTAAATTTTCATATGTTAGAGTTTCTATTTTAATAATAAAATTTTAGAATTTAAAGATATATTTTTAATTTTAATATTCTTGAATAAGTGATAAAATGTTCTTTCATTGATAAAAATAAAATTGTAATTTTAATTCATTTTATAAAATTATTGAAAAAAATAAAATTAGTAAAAGTTGAACATATTTTACGGTTCCCAAATTGCGGCACCCAAATCAACATTTTTGTAGCGCGCCAAAATGAACATTTCAGTGTCCAAAGGAACGACGCCCAAATGATATATATATATATATATATAGATATATATATATATATATATATATATATATATATATATATTTATTTATTTATTTATATAGTAAATATTTGCTCGTCACGAAAGCCCGTGAAAAAATCCTATTAAAAATAGATTTTATTTGCATTATCTTTCATCGTAATAGAAAAGATACTTTCAAGTTGTTTCGCGGTAATTTAAAACTAATCCTTAATCTTGATTTTGGTTGTCTTCGTAATAAATTAAAATGAAGGAGAGTATTGTTAATAAACAATTAACATTTGATGTTTCAGTTATGATATTCGACTCCATTAAGACACTTGACAATTCGAAATTTATTATTATAACACAAATATTTAATTTAAACAAACCTTTATTAATAATTCGTATTTTATTAAGATTTCCATAACTTCCCCCTCTGACATTTGAGGTTCATATCTTCTTGAGCCATTCAATTCGTCTTCCTACCCGTCTACAATCTGCTTGATTCAGTAACTCTAGTTGATGAGGTGATATATGTTTTATAATTTCAAATGGGCCTTCAAATCGGAACGCATCCGTCTTTTGTTTCTGAGGCTATACCTTTACCATAACCTGTTAACCATCTTCGAAAATTGTCTTTGTTCTCTCGTCTCTTTCCCACTGTTCCATATGGTTTGCCGGTCTTTCCGCATTTTCTTTCACCATCTTTTTAATATCTTCTCCATTTTCCGTAAGTGACACTCCTCCAGCCGCGTGTAAATTTATTTTCCGTTTAAAAGTAATTATTTATTTAAAAGTAAAAGTATTTATTTTCCGTCCAAACTGGAAAAATCTGGTTGTATTTTGTACCGTCGCATTAAGCGAAAACTCAATTTTGGGAATTATTTCCCACCACATCTGTTTAACCTTTTCTCCACTGGTTGTCACCAGCATATCTCTCACTGTCCGAATATATGGTACTGCGAGTCCATTGGATTGATGCTGGAATGGACTACTACACCGATGTTCCATCCCATGTTTTTGACAGTATGAGGGATTAGTTTAAATTTAAGTTTCACCAAAATAGTTTATTATTTTTTAATTTGAAAATTTAAAAGAAATAAATTAAAAAATTAAAATGTAGAGTAAAAATATGATAAAATAAATACTTATTTAAAATATGTTTACATTAATAACAATTAATATATTTTAATAAAAGTTATGGAATAAGTTTAAATAAATTTTGAAATAAATAATTAACGGATTAATATTTTAGAAATAATTTTTTAATGAAAGGGTTTATTGTAAATTTAAATTAATTAGTTTTTATCATAAAGTTTCGTAAAAATCTAAAATTATTTTATATTTTAAATTTCGTAAAATTTTTGTAAAAAAATGTAAAATAATTTAAGGTTTAAATTTCGTAATATTTTCGTAAAAAATGTAAATTATATTTAAAGTTTTAATTTCGTAAATTTTCAAAATTTAATCGAGAAAATTTAATGAATTAATTTTGGGGAAATAATTGAATTAACAAGAAATTTGTCTAAATATGTGAATTGTTGATATTAATAAATTTTGTGGTGTTAAATTATGACTTCGGAATTTGATAATAATGAAAGTGGCATAAACGCTACTTATAGACAGATTTCCTTGAACGTCGTACCCGTAAAACATGTTCCATTATCTGTTAAAATTCGTTTTGGTTCACCAAATCTATAAATCAATTTAACCAGAATAAATCGAATTACAATATCTTCGGATTGCGTTCTGATTACCGACAAACTCACTAGTTTTAAAAATTGATCCACTATCACGAGCAAATACGGATAATTTGAATTTCTATTTCCAATAAAAGCAATATTTATAACCATTTCTTTTAAAAAATCATCACATTTAATTGGAATGAGTTTTTCTTTTGTTTTCTCTGTTAATACCTTTCTACGGCGGCATTTGTCCCATTCACCAATTACTGTTTTCACTTCCTTCGCCAATTCTGGAACAAAAAATGATGTATTATATACCGTTTTGTTTTTTTATACCCAAATGACACAAATCAATATGAATTCTTTTTACAAACTCTTTTCTTATACTTTTCGGAAATAACGATATAACATAATTCCCCTCTAACTGCCCAAAAAATCCTTCGTCCTTGTCCTAAATCATCATACCATTGATATTAGTCCTCACGAGTCTTCTGTAGTATTCTTTTCCTTTTGTCCAATAGGCTCGCATTTGTCCTGTTCCTCTTTGATCAAAGTCAATGTCGATTGAATCACTACCGAATTAATATGTTTCACTTTGGCTTTCTTATTTTTAGCGCAATTTCCATACTGACAATTGCGATTATTAATTGGTTATTTCTGTGTGGATGGATGGATGTGTGTCCGCAGCTTTAAGTCGTATCTCCTCCTCAACGAAGCAATATCGAGGGCTAGTTCCAAAAGCAAATATGTTAAGCAAGTTCGGAGGATGATTGTGGG
>MQRK01249919.1:56684-71040 GCA_001938485.1 Girardia tigrina
GAATATTAATAAAATCATTTTAATTATTATCAATTTAGTTGTTTGATCAAAATCAAAGTGGATCTTACTCTTTTGTTGACGTGGTACTTTCCTTGCTTGCAAGAGATGAAGACGGCGCTCAATTGGAACAAGATTACTGAAAAATAAATCATCAGTCACAATACACATCCGAATAAATATAAAACTCGTGAAAAATAAAATATTCATATTTAAGAAAGATTCGATGAGAAATAAAAATGTCAATCGTCTATTTATACGTATTTCTAATGATTTAAACAAAAACATGATTCTCAAATTGTTTAAACAAAATAAATGAAAATATTAATAATAATATATTATTTTATTTTTTAGTATTTAGGCACAAAATTTTGAAAAGTCATAATATAATATTCATTCAATATAATTGGAATAAACGCCATTAGAATCAGCACGTTTTTGCCAATGAGTCACAAATAGATTGATTCAATCAGTGAAGGATTGTGTGGTCGGGACTGGATGAAGTCGATGAATTTTGCATTTGTTTTGTATAGATACTCGAAGATTCTTCAATAAAGAATATTATCAAGAGCCTTGAAAGAGTGGTAATCCGTTGGCGAAAGGTCTGGGGTGTATAGTGGATGAAGGAGAACGTGAAAGTCAAATCCATTATATTTTTGGATTATATATATCCACTCCTTGAAACTTGTGGAGTGGTGTTGTCATGCAAGAGAATTAGCCCTCCTTTGTGTTTTCAGGGGTCTTCTTTGTCCAATTTCTGAGCTGAACACTCTCTTTTGTTGTATAGAATCCAATTTTTGCCATAAATAAAAATGTGATCAAAAAAGTTCCTGCTTGTTTAGAAAAAATAGAGAAGAAAAAACTTCAAAACACGAAAATTTTTTCTGATTGTTCAAATTTGTCTAGGTTTTTCACCTGTTCAATTCGATAGGGAATAACATTAAGTTTTTCTACCATATCTCAAATTGTCTGAGATAAGTCGTCTTTGACCAAGATTACTATAGGTGGACCGATTTTTGGTGCATCTTCAAAACAAAAAATCTCCGAAACAAAATTTCCTGAACAAACGTTGTACAGCAATTTTGACAACACTATTAAATCACAAAATATTTATAGTTTTCGAGTCTTCTCCACAGCGTTTTGGCATAGCTTGAACTTATAAAAGAAAATTATCCGAAATAACTATCAATATTTTTGAGACATACTTGTAAAAAAGCATGAAAGAATTTACGTATTTGAAAGAACAAAGTGGCATCTAATATAGTAGAATAATCTTTATAAAACAGTATATAACACCAAATTATTAAGTAAACATTTTATTAAGAAAAATGCGACGAAAAGTGTACTTTTATTAAGGTGTGAAACCGTCGAGCCAACCTAATATATTAACTTCTTAAGGAGGTTACACTAAATTTTGATTCACAATAATTTATCAAAGGCCATTCCTTAGCTTCATATATATGTCATGAAAACAAATAAAAATATTTTAAGGAGAAACTTCTCTGAGTTTTGAAGTAACCAGATAGTTAGTATTAGAATGAATATAGTCTTAAATATCCTAGGAATCAACGAATTACAAATGACAGCTAATTTGTTAATAATACAACTGTACATAAAAATGCTTACTTAACCGAGTAACGTCTACGTATCCTATGGTGGACGCATACTAAAATGCTACCAATCTTCAAGTAAGACCTTATTTTTACCCGGTTTTCAATTTTAAAAAGTATTGGGAGTGTAATAAACCCAATCTCATTATTTGACTTCATAATTTATTCTTGTTTGCCTGAATTCATAAAGCACAAGATTATAAAAATTGCGCCACGAGAGTAATTTTAATGTTACATTCTGTCCTCTATGGAGGACATAGTCAGTTATAAAGTCAATCAGAATAACATTGTGATTCACAAATTGATATATGCATTGCTGGTGTTTTCTCGGTGCTATTGTAATGGATTGAAGTCTTAGCCTCTTTTGATCTCACATAATGCAACGCAAATGACACTGGTCAATTATTTGTTAATATTTCGATGTCCGTGTTTCAATGTCTGGATTTAAGCTATTGGTTTCAGGGATGAAAGTGAGTTTGTTTAATTTTCTGAAGAGCGTTTGCTAAATCTTACATACGAGAGCCCAGGCGTCAATCTCGTTCTTTGAATGGAGTCCCACCGAGAAAAGTCATGGCCTCCAGCTGTCGATATGATTGTGCTAACCATTGGCCGGTTGTGATTTAAAATTACTGGAGATGTCAATGCTGTCAAGAAGGCAACTTTAAACTCATTTGTGAGTAGTGCAGAGTTTGTCTTCACAAATAATCTTTTAAAAATATCACACAAAATAACTTCTGATTTTGTATATCTTACTCTACTTTGCATACTTTATTGACTACGTCCTCTAAGCAAATTTTCTTGAGCTGATGTTCAATGATATTTATTTATTACAGCACGTTTTATGTTTGTGTTTAGGCTTAGAAAATAATAATATTATCCATTATACGCTGAAGTTTCTGTAAGCCTCGTGGTCGTTACCCGGTTTATCAGATAAATATTGTTAACACAATGAAAAAGAAAACTGAAGGAAATAATATTTTATAAATATTATCTCACGTTGAATTGTTGATGATTTTCGCCTAACATGTTTTGTAAATATTCACAATCCCACAAAGAGGATGTTATAACGATTTTGATTATAATTCGTCTGTTTGCTGATAAAATTATTATTTATTATCTGTTAAATCGCCAATGTCTAACATACGACCCGCCTCATCCTTATGGGTCACCGACCCTTTCATGATAGATACAAGTAACACGAAAATGACTTTTTTAGTTTTTTATTTCTGATTTTTCATTCAGTATTGTAAAACTTTCATTTTATTTTATTTTTAAGGTGAAATTAAATAATAATAATAATAATAATAATAACATAAATTATTATTATAATTTTTGTCACTCATGTTTTATTTTTCTTTTAATGTGAATCTTATTCAAGATAAATATTATTAATTATTAGATAATATGCATTAAGTAATATAATAAATAAATAATATCCTCCATCAGAATAATGTTTTCAAATAAAAATATTCGAACTCTTTTGAGATCTTCGATGTGAAAATATTTAAATGTGCTCAAAAAAGAATTTTTATGTACAAAAAAGAAGTTTTAAGAGAAATCGAATAACAAAACAAATTATAAATTCTTTATCGAATTTGTAAATATTAAATTATTTTACATTATTTACTTTTTAACATTAATAAATGTTTTATATCGTTTTGAACCATTTATAAAAACATTTTTATCACTTTTTTAATTTACAAAAAACACTTAAATAATTATTATTATTTTATATTTTTTTAATATCTATAAATAATTATTTATTAAAAAATAATGAGTACTTTTGCCTATAATTAAATAATTAAAAAATAAATTTATAAAATTAAAAATAATATCAATTATTATTATCATTCTAACTCACCTCCTAAAACATTATATAACGACAGTTGAATACAATAATATATCTACAAAACTCTCTTGTAAATATTGACTAAAATATAAATAATAATATTTCATTTATAATTAAACATCATTATCTTTTCAATCGGTATTTACTCAGGCTCTTCAGTTCCGACTTTTTTTCTGAAAGAAACGTTACAAAACAAACGTAGATACATAAATTTATTCAAAAGAAATTCGAATAAAACAGGAAATAAATAAGACATTGGAATGAAGAACAGTGTGATGAACGCAGAAACATTGACAAGAATAAAGTGGAACGATACTTCAAAGGTGCGCATGATATATTTTCGCCGAATGCCTTCTAATTTGTACACTGCGCACTCCAATCTAGTTTTGCTTTCCTTGAGAGTTCTGTTGAATATCAGAAAGAAAAGGATATTTAAATAATCTTTCATGGTCTTCTGAATCTTGAGTCTTGTTTCTTTTCTGTTTCTCTAAGGTCTGCTTTATCAAAATGAATTTGCAACCTCCAAAAAAGTCGAAGCAATGATTATGATAATGTTGAAGAATATGCTGTTCAAAACAAATGCAAATACAATTAATACTAAATTCATAAAATAACACCGGAAAAAACAAAAAGAACGTGGTTAATATAAGAACTATGAAAACTATATTTCTTAGGGACCGTCTGTAAAGAAAAATAAAACTAAATGGTACCAAACGCAGCATTCATCGACTTCATCCAGTCCCGACCACACAATTTTCACTGATTGAATCAATCGATTTGTGACTCATTGGCAAAAACGTGCTGATTCTAATGGCGTTTATTCCAATTAAATTGAATGAATATTATATTATGACTTTTCAAAATTTTGTGCCTAACTAATAATTATCAAATAAATCCTAAAAAATAAAATAATATATTATTATTAATATTTTCATTTATTTTATTTAAACAATTTGAGAATCATGTTTTTGTTTAAATCATTAGAAATACGTATAAATAGACGATCGACATTTTTATTTCTCGTCGAATCTTTCTTAAATATGAATATTTTATTTTTCACGAGTTTTATATTTATTCGAATGTGTATTGCGATTGATGATCTATTTTTCAGTAATCTTGTTCCAATTGAGCGCCGTCTTCATCTCTTGCAAGCAAGGAAAGTACCACGTCAACAAAAGAGTAAGATCCACTTTGATTTTAATCAAACAACTAAATTGATAATAATTAAAATGATTTTATTAATATTCGATTGTAAAATATATAATCTATTTTGTCGAATATTTAAACAATGGCGAATTCGATTTGATTATTTTGAAAATAGGTAAATGAGAAAAGCGGAATAAAACTTCTTGGACAAATGAAAGGGAAATTGAGATCGAATTTGATTAATAAAGGTAAAGGGAAATGTGTAATATTTGTTTGAATGATTATTTTAAGGTTTAAATATTAACAAAAGTTCTGCGACATGTTATCTCTGTAAATTGATCATGAACTCAATACCAGACTTTGTCAACGAGAAGAAGAACAAAGTTGCTTTAATATTAATTGTGATATTTGTGAAAGATTTGATGTTCATGTTGAGTTATATGTGATATTGAGATGATTCTTATTTGTAGGAGGAATTAGTGCAAGTTCTGGATAAAGTTTGTTTAGTGGTTCCTTATTTGTGGAGGTCGAAATGTGACAGTTTTGTTCAATCATATTCTCCCGAAATCGTCAATCTTCTATTGGAAAATGTTCTTCCTTCAGAAATCTGTACACAGATTTTGTGTCCTCCTGAACAAATTCAACGAGTTTCGAAACTATCGTGGTTATCAAACTTACTTCCATAAGAAAATAAATGGAAAATGATTAACAAAACTTTTGACTGATGATTTGATAAAAGTGTCAAAATATAAAATATAAAATAAATAATATCATATCATCGATTATTTTATGTTTTTTTGTTTTGACGAATGTCTGTGATGTATTTATTTAAATATTTAAAATGTTATAAGTTTTGTAGAATTAATAAAGAACCTTTCAGAGTTTATTCTTGTTTTCGTAAAAAAATATTATCAATGATATTTATTGTGTGGAAATTATTTAAAAATAAGTTTTTGTATAAGGACTGCCTTGTAAACGTCGATTTTAGCGAGATGTACTAATTACACTTTCCGACAAATTCGAACTTTTATTTAGATAAAAAAGCTTTATTTATTTTCGTTGAACATGTATAAAACAGCTGTTGAGAGTCGGTAACACAATTTCTGCCAATGCATTTCATATATCAAGGAATGCAAATCATTGATCAATCGTCCTCCATTGCTCTAGGATCTGCTTTTTCTTGATATCAGTGTACTCATTTACACTGTTGTTTTTGAGAACATCGGTGAATTTAAATGGATTTTGGTAAACTGCACCGCACATCTGTACGAATCCATTATGACAACTTTCAATGTAATTATTTGTACGAGGATCTTTATTCGCTGGTCTTGATTCCACATCTCTCTTTTAAAAATGGGGGATCAAGATATACTGAGCACATTTTTTATAGTGCATAATACTTCAAAAAATAATGCTATCGGACGTGCTTCAATAGGGAATCCGTCACAGTCTAGTTATTCTTCAAAGGCATCTGGAACAACAGATAGGCTAATAGATCCAATACACGGAATCATTCTGATCATTTTCATTCATATCAGAATAAATAAATTTTTATGAAAATAATTTTTCAAAATCTTATGAAAACAAATAAATATTTTTGAAATTGACGAGGACGAATTTTCTGGATTCCTCTTTTATTAACCATAATGAAATATTACACCTGAGGAACATCGTAGACGTTTTATAAGAGAACGGAAGAAACGTTTTCGGAAAAGCCAAAAGAAGAAGTTCGAAAAAGGAAGGGAAACTAAAATGCAAAAACAAGCAGAAGATTAGAGATTGTGTTGCGATAATGAAAATCCGGAACAACGTCAAAATCGACAATTTGATGATGTTCTTCCACATAGTCAAGAGAGATTCAATTTAGTGCATAAAAGCAGTCTTGGAATCCAAAATAAGGCTTTGAAGTTTACTGAAACTACTGTAAATACCCATAGTTGCGGCAATATGAATGTAATGTGTATTTTTTGAAATTCAAAGAACTTCAAAGACAAAATAACCTTCCCACGGACTTTTCACTCAATGCTGCTGCAAGAGAAAACTTAAATTTCAAGTGTCAGAAGACATTAATGGAAATCCACTTGAGTATCTAGATATACTTGATCTTAAAACTAATCGTGAAAATACACTTTATGAAAAATTTCGAGATCAAATTGATCAATCAACAATGCAGTATCCTTCACATCAACGGAAGCTGATATTGTGGATGTCCCAGGACGTGGTCCCTAATGTTTTCATAGTACATAGACAAACCTATCTTCGTATCAGTCATGTCAACCCGAATGCTAATGAAAGGCGCAAATAGACCCAGATTGATGTTGTTGATTCCACCCAAGCGCTTTCCATTCGAAATCAACATATGGCAAATGTCAATTGCCCAGCAGAAACTTTGGACCGAATCGATAGATTTTCTAGACAATACGATCTATTGGCGCAAACCGATCACATTATTCGAAAGATAGAGAAGCGTGAACGAGAAAAGCCATTGTCGCAAGTCTTCCTGCATCTCAAGTATGTTTAGTGTTTTGACTCTATCAACATTCAGACTATTTCACATGAAATACAATAACTGATCGCATTATTTCTGAATGTAATCGAAGAGATTTAGTGATTATACTAAGAATTATACTTGCACCAAGCGACAAAAATTTGGGATTCGTTCGAAGACGACGAGAATTTCCTGTAAATCCGGTATTCGCTATAACAATCAAATAGCTTTCCCTTCATTCATAACGGGTCATTTTCTATTTTTTAAATAATTAATTAAAAGAGTTTTCGATGTTAATTCAATAATTTCATTTCAAATATTAAAAATACACATTTTAATTATCATTAATCCCACACTCATCGACCATTGCTCACAGTTATCTGTTGCCATTTGAGGAAATGATTTGTCTCCCTATTGATTCCTTACACAAAAGTAAGGGGGACAGAGGATTACAATGCAATGACGACAAAACAGAGTCAATCTCTGATAACCGCGGTAATTTGCTCTTGAGTGGAAATAGGGAAAAAAGACAAAAATGATTTTCGATTGATAAAAGATTTGAGAGATTTCGAGGAAATAAATATTGCGGAAAATAAAATCAAATTTGATTTTAGGAAATTTCGATAATATTTTGATTCAGACAAACATTAATAATTATTACTGAAAGAAGCAAATTGTAATCAGAATTATCAATTAATTAATTATAATTTTATTTAAAAATAAAGATTATATTTCAGAACACATATTTATATATATATAAATATATCATAATAATATTTCATTTTTATATGAAAGATGAAATTAACCAAATAAACATTTTTAATACATTAAATAATATAATTATAACTTTTTTTATAAAAATTGTTTAAATATCAAAAAATAAAAAATAAATATTTGAAAACATTCTTTTAATATGAATATTTCTCAGCGAATCCAAAAAGAAGTTCAATTTCTGAAAAACGAGACTCAGTTTAGTGCAGTTTTTGATGAAACGAATATGATGTTGTGGAGGGCGACCATTAAAGGACCTCCAGATTCTCCGTATGAAGGAGGAATATTCAAGTTGGACATAACATTACCAGAAAAGTATCCGTTTAGTCCTCCAAAGGTACAAATGAAAACTCAAATATTTCATCCAAATATAAATAAAGGTAGAATCTGTGTGGATATGCTAAATGAAGGATGGTCAGCTATATTGAATATTCAAAAGGTTCTTCTTTCAATAGTGTCCCTCCTCAACGATCCTAACCCTAGTAGTCCATTAAATGATGAAGCTGCTGATTTATATGAGAAAGATAGAGATAAATATAATGAAACTGTGAAGGAATGGGTGGAAAAATATGCTCGTGAAGAATAGTTTGATGAGATTTACTACTTTGAGAAAGAAAGATTTTGTGAAATAAATTATTCGTTAAACATTTATTTTTATTATTTTATTAAAATATTTTAATATTTGAAGAAGTAAAATAACTGTGACATTAAGTTGATAAAGAGAAAAGAAAACATTTATTAAACGAAAAAAAATTGATAAATATAATAAAGGATATTTATTGTGTGGAAACTATTTCAACATTTCTTCATGACCACTGCCTTGTGAAGGTCGATGTTCGCTCCATGTACCAATTACACTATCCGACGAATTCGCTCTTTTATTTTCGATAAAAAAGCTTTACGTGGTCTGTACATAGAATTTGAAGGTACATTCGAGTGTGATACTTTTCAAAATAATATAAATAATATCTTATCATCGATTATTTTCTGTTTTTTATGTTGTGACGAATGTCTGTGATGTATTTATTTAAATATTTAAAATGTTATAAGTTTTGTAGAATTAATAAAGAACCTTTCAGAGTTTATTATAAGTTTTGTATAAAAATAATAAAGATTCTATGACAGTTTTTTTATAGTTTTTGTAAAATCTAGACGAAAATATAAAATTATAATAGTTTTATTGTCAATATTTTATTTTAAAATAAATTATATTTATTGTGTTGAAATTATTTCAAAATAAGTTTTTTTATGAAGACTGCCTTGTGAACATCAGTTTTAGCTCCAGGAAATAATTACACTATTCGATGACTCCAAACTTTTACTTTAGATCGAGTGTGATTCATTTCAAAGTTATTTTTTACATCCGGATTTCCTTTTTCATCTTTGTATTTTCTTTGAACATTTGTTGAAGACCAGTTAAACACAATTTCTGACAAACCAGTTCATATATTAAGGACTGTACATCATTCATCCATTGCTCTAGGATCTGCTTTTTCTTGATATCAGTGTTCCAGTGTAACCGATCTGGTTAAATGTGTAGCAATTCTCCTTTATGATCTATTGCACCTCTAATTTAAATTTTATTTTTTGTATTTCTTCTTATTTTTGTGTACGTCTTCATTATTCGTTTGACATTCCGTTAATACCTTTTTCGGAATATTGTTAAAATCCTTGCTTTTATTATTTCGCTCTTGGCCTCGTCGTGTTCCATCAAATACTACGCATACTTAATACCATATCCGCATTCGTATGTAATATACATTTCCTGAAATCCATGTTAATATCAAAATTACAACAATTTCAATTCGAAATAAAATCCAAGCATGAATAAGTTTTGTTAGTTTAGTTCCATGAGCCCCAGATTCTTATTCCTACCTTTGGTACATAACTATTCATATCACATTATTATTCAGTAAAATAATAAAATTTAATTTTATAGAAAAACATGTTTAATATAATTTGACTAACAAAATTTTAAATCTTTTTTTTTCATTAATTAGCAAATTTAAAATGTTTTGAAATGTATAAATTAAAAGGTTTGTTATTTGATCTTGGCTTTTATCTTCAAAATTCGTGAAAGCTGATATTATTTTAAATAAACTATTTAAAATTTTGCATAAGAATGAGTATTCGAAATTGTTCTAGGAAAACTAACTTATGAGACAATAGATAAATGATAATATAAAGGATTCAAGAGAAAAAATTAATTAAAATGGAAAATGTATCTAATACAGATTAAAATATTAGATATACTGTAACTATTCCTGTTGTGTCGGCGGATCGATGCTCCGGCAATGAGACTCGATCGTCTCGTGTTCCATCCTGAGCGGCGACGTGCTGAAACGTGCCAAATGGAACACCGATCGCTTATTCATAAATATTACCGTATTTTGATGACGTTTTAACACTATTGTATGAATTATCATCACACCCGCGAACATCGTGTCCCGATAAACCGGATCTATATTCCTGGAGAATGGTTTGAAAATTAAAGGTTAAATCGTTCCAGAGCGTGAATTTGCCACTGGAGGCACCGGTGAGTGTCAAGTAATTGTAATTTTCTGGACTCCTTTAATATTAACCCTAATGAAATACTTTTCAAAAATAAAATAATAGAAAAATCTTTAAAGAAATTTTTAATCAAATACTTCTTAGATTTTTTCTACTTTATTTGAATGGGTAGCGAGACACCTGAGGAGCAGCGTAGATGTTTTAACAGAGCACAGAAGAAATGTTATCGGAAACGCCAAAAGGAGAAGTTCGAAAAAGGAAGGCAAACCAAAACACAAAAACAAGCAGAAGAAAAGAGATTGCGTTATGATAACGAAAATCCAGAACAATGCCAAAATCGACTCAATGGCCTTACTAAACCAAATCAACTTACACATAGTCAAGAGCGATTCGATTTAGGGCATCAAAGCAGTCTTGGAATCCAAAATAAGGCTTTGAAGTTTACTGAAACTACTGTAAATGCCCATAGTTGCGGCAATATAAATGTAATGTGTATTTTATGCAATTCAAAAAACTTCAAAGATAAAAAACCTTCCCACGGACTTACAGTTTATTATTAAAATAGAAACTCTAACATATGAAAATTTAGCTTTCCCCTCATTCATAACGGGTCCTTTTCTATTTTTTAAATAATTTATTAAAAGAGTTTTCGATGTTAATTCAATAATTTCATTTCAAATATTAGAAATACACATTTTAATTATCATTAATCCCACACTCATCGACCATTGCTCACAGTTATCTGTTGCCATTTGAGGAAATGATTTGTCTCCCTATTGATTCCTTACACAAAAGTAAGGGGGACAGAGGATTACAATGCAATGACGACAAAACAGAGTCAATCTCTGATAACCGCGGTAATTTGCTCATGAGTGGACATAGGGAAAAAAGACAAAAATGATTTTCGATTGATAAAAGATTTGAGAGATTTCGAGGAAATAAATATTGCGGAAAATAAAAACAAATTTGATTTTAGGAAATTTCGATAATATTTTGATTCAGGCAAACATTAATAATTATTATTGAAAGAAGCAAATTGTAATCAGAATTATCAATTAATTAATTATAATTTTATTTCAGAATATAAATTTATTAAAAAATATTTCTTTTTTTTATTTAAAGATGAAATTAACCAAATAAACATTTTTAATACATTAAAATAATATAATTATAACTTTTTTATAAAAAATGTTTAAATATCAAAAATAAAAAATAAATATTTTAAAACATTCTTACAAAACAATTTGAAAGAAATTAAGTTTAATAATTTTATTTGTAATTAGAATATATTTTTGCGATTAAAGTTTAAGAAAGTAATAAAAAGTTTGATTAAATAAAAATTCCAAAAAATGTTTTAGAATATAAAAGAATAAATTGATAAAATTAAAATTAGAATAAAATTTAAGATAATAATTGAAACGAAATTATTTAAAGATTTGGCGAAATGAAAAATTTAGTTAACTAAAATTTATTTGAAAATCTATATTAATTAATTTTGGTGTTGAATATGAACTGCGAACTGTCTGGTTGTCCCGAGCACCGGACGATGGTAGCATAGGGGCCCAGTGATTAAAATTCGGAAATAGAATGCCGGGCCCATTTATATTTAGTAAATTTCAATCGATACAAATTGTTCGTTTTGCCTCTCCGAATTTTAACATAAAACATAATTTTTCAATCACTATTTGTACCGAAACTCAGAAGAGTACGACTCCCAAGAACATTATTAAATTGATATTTTAAGCATAAATCTCTTAATTTCTATCCTGAAAGAAATTCTATCATATCGAAACTCTCATATTTGAAAAGAAAGATAGTAGAACCAACATTTGCGGCAGTACCGAGGGCATCATATCACAACAATCAACGGGATTATTTACATCGGTATATAAATAATAAATTTGACAAAGTGATTCTGTTTGAACTGGGAATAAATTGTCTTGTTGTGCTAAATTATTTGGTATATCTCTGGCTTGAGAAAGCACATTAAGAGGACTGTCTTTAGACTGTTAGCCTATGAACTCAATGTTTTTACGGAAAATTACAGTGTAGCTGCAATCGTGATAAAGTAATTTGTATTTTAAGGCAGAGGAACAAGAATGGCGACATAAAAAGCAAGAAATAAAAAATTTATTGAATTATTAAAAACCATGATGATCATGAAATGGAATACTAAAGTGACATCTATAGACTATTTTAGGAGAGGGAAAGAATTATAGATGACAATGAAATAATTGTTTGAGTTATTTCAAATGAAGGGTTTCTTCTGACTTCCTTGTTTTCTTCGATGGGATGAAAGAATGTGTCAGCAGTATGTGATTCATGAGGCTCTTGAACTACGGCAAAAGTAATTTGACAATTTTGCATATTACGGAAGCCATGTTTAAAGAAAAGGCCTCCCGGTCGGACGCAAACCAATGAATCTACCAAAGATAGTTTCGAGAGTCTATAAACAGCTAAAATAAAAGACTTATTTCATGATTTACATGATCCAGTTGAAATGTATGAGGAATCTTTCCTTGGTGCGTTTCCATATCTGAGTAACTAGGCCCTCATTTGTGCCTAAATTTGATGAATAATTACGGAGACACCGTTTCAGAAATTTTTTTCAGCGTTTGAACAGAATACGAAATTTTAACATTACTAAATGATCATTGTTACCTATTTAACCAGATCGGATACACTGGAACACTGATATCAAGAAAAAGCAGATCCTAGAGCAATGGATGAATGATCTGCAGTCCTTAATATATGAAGTGCATTGGCAGAGGTTGTGAGTTACCGATTTTCAACAGCTATATTTTACACATGTTAATAAAAATAAAAAAGAAGAAAAAGGAAATCCGGAAGTATATAAATAACTTTGAAAAGTATCACACTCGAATGTACCTTCAAATTCTATGTACAGACCACGTAAAGCTTTTTTATCCAAAATAAAAGAGCGAATTCGTCGGATAGTGTAATTGGTACATGGAGCGAACATCGACCTTCACAAGGCAGTGGTCATGAAGAAATGTCGAAATAGTTTCCACACAATAAATATCCTTTATTATATTTATCAATTTTTTTTCGTTTTATAAATGTTTTCTTTTTTCTTTATCAACTTAATGTCACAGTTATTTTACTTCTTCAAATATTAAAATATTTTAATAAAATAATAAAAGTAAATGTTTAACGAATAATTTATTTCACAAAATCTTTCTTTCTCAAAGTAGCGAATCTCGCCGGACTATTCTTCACGAGCATATTTTTCCACCCATTCCTTCACAGTCTCGTTATATTTATCCCTATCTTTCACATATAAATCAGCAGCTTTACTGTTTAATGGACTACTAGGGTTAGGATCGTTGAGGAGGGACACTATTGAAAGAAGAACCTTTTGAATATTCAATATAGCTGACCATCTGTCCTGGATTATATCCACACAGATTTCACCTTCCTTTATATTTGGATGAAATATTTGAGTTTTCATTTTTACTTTTGGAGGACTAAACGGATACTTTTCTGGCAATTTGATGTCCAACTTGAATATTCCTCCCTCATACGGAGAATCTGGAGGTCCTTTAATGGTCGCCCTCCACAACATCATATTCGTTTCATCAGGAACTGCGCTAAACTGAGTCTCGTTTTTCAGAAATTGAACTTCTTTTTGGATTCGCTTAGAAATATTCATATTAAAAGAATGTTTTAAAATATTTATTTTTTATTTTTTGATATTTAAACAATTTTTATAAAAAAAGTTATAATTATATTATTTAATGTATTAAAAATGTTTATTTGGTTAATTTCATCTTTCAAATAAAAATGAAATATTTTTTAATAATTTATATTCTGAAATATAATCTTTGTTTTTAAATAAAATTATAATTAATTAATTGATAATTCCGATTACAATTTGCTTCTTTCAGTAATAATTATTAATGTTTGTCTGAATCAAAATATTATCGAAATTTCCTAAAGTCAAATTTGTTTTTATTTTCCGCA
>MQRK01249923.1:15215-31099 GCA_001938485.1 Girardia tigrina
ATGTATTGAACATAATGGACTTTATTTCGAATCATAATCTTTATTGTGCGTTGTTTTATGAACATTTTAATTTTTAATAAAAAGTGCCCCACAACTTATGACTCACCCTAATACATGTATATAATGTTTAGTCTATGTACTGTAATCTCTCGGATGGTAGCTTCGTGCCCCTGACCTTTCGATCAAGCACATTTACCAGTGATCCGAATCTGTGGTTCCTCTCTTACTGAATAGAATTACTATTGTAATGACGGTTTATATAGTAGGGTAAAACTAGCCTGTCTCACGACGGTCTAAACCCAGCTCACGTTCCCTATTAGTGGGTGAACAATCCAACGCTTTGTGAATTCTGCTTCACAATGATAGGAAGAGCCGACATCGAAGGATCAAAAAGCCACGTTGCTATGAACACTTGGTGACCACAAGCCAGTTATTCAAACAACATAGGAACAATTTAACCGCTTAAATTGAGAACTGACTCTATCTCGCTTATTTCATTCATTTTTACATCATTTGAAATTTTTTGACATAACGATGCTACAAATGCCACTTTTAATCTAGTGTATTTTGAAAAATAGTGATATTGTATAATTGTTTAAACAGTAAATGCAATTTACATTGGATATCAAAATAAATCCAATAATGTGAAATATAATTTCTACTGCCTTTGCCAATTTCTTACCAACGTGTTTCACCAATTTTTTGTATTGGCATTGCATCATAGCAGGAGTCAGGCTATTCACAAATTCAATGATGCTTTGCATAATCGTCCAGAAATTAGAAAAGGTAACCTCGACGATAAGTTTCATAATTTCTGAACATGATTATCTTGTAATTAAGGTCATGCAATTAAGTTGGTTATTTATAAATCTGATGCCATCATTTTGGATGAAGAGAGAATTTTGAAGAGATCCGTGTAGAGGAGCATTATTGTACATCCACCAAGTTTCCTACTTCCATTTATCGAGAGTATTGTCCATTAACTTTATATATCTTGCTGAGTTTCTACATCCACTATCTCATCGTATCTCGAAGTAAAATAAACAGCGAATATTAGTCACCAAGATCAACTAATACTTTTTGGTCATATGTTTATGTATAGAACCATTGGATGAGTTTGATCTCCTGGTTCATATTTCATCAACTAAGCTCTCATCCTTGTAAGATTTTTGTTTTAAAACCTCAAAGAAAACAGTACAATTTTCTTGCTCTTATTTTTTTGTGCATTGGACAGAATATGTGGTACGCAACCGCCTCTTTTTGATTTGAAACATAAATAGTTGTGTGGAATTCTTTAAACAGACTTCTGCAAATATTTTTTAATTAACCAGTACTGATTATGATATAAAATTATCTTCTTCAACTTCAAGGGATTCGATAAGTATGGATAATATTGAAATAGTGATAGCAGAATTCAGTAAGAATTATTATACAGAAAAATGTTTATTAAATGAACAAATAAACTGTTACAAATAACTTTTATAACAAATTTGTAAAGTATAATACATCTGCGTTGATACAAGCTTGAATTCGCTACTTAACCGATTCAACCTAGCGCGGCAAGGAGACCAAATCTATATTAGCTGAGGCATTCAATAATTCTCCACGAAGGCCTTTCAAATTTTTGATTTTCTTAAATTTTCAAAACGGAAGAATCGTGTGATAATAGATCAGGACTATTCGGAGGCCACAAATCCTTTCCAAGGTAACCTTGATTTTAATGTCTTGAAAAGTCAGCGTTCTATTGGCTCCGTGGTCAGCTCTACGATATTGTCGGAAGATCATTCCAAAGTTTTTTGGCTTCATGAAGAGGCGACCTTGCTAATAATTGGTGTTGATCTTAATGGTTTTGTTGATAAAAATTAGCTCCTTTGTGTCATTCACAGAGTTTTCTCCTACACGATTTAATGTTTTGAAAGCAGCGTGTATGTTGCAACTTTTCTTATGCGGTTGTTGTGGCGAAAGAGTTGTCTGTGATTTTGAGAGTTCTAGGAAACTTCAATTGTAAAAACCAATTCGTCCGACCATAAGACGCCCTTAATGCAGCGAGCTCATTTCTTGCATTTTATAGGATTTTTTTGTTTTGCTTGGTCTGTTAGCTGTTGCCCGTTTAAAATCAATAGTTTTGAGTCACTATGCACAATTCATTGAAGAGTCGATAGATCAATTCAGAGGATTTTTCAGTCTTTTAAGGCTCACATAGTCATTTTTGGTGATACCTTCTTGATTATTCCTCGAGTCCTCCAGGTGTTCACAGTTCTTTTGTGGTCTTTTTATTTCTTCTCCTGTACATCTTTCGTCTTTCTCCATCGCTCCAGAATTTCATAGACCAATGAAATTGATCACTTGAGAGTTTTGGCAATTGCAGCTGCTGTCATTCCTGATCAGGATCAATTGAACTTTCGCCCCACCTAAACTTGAAAAGGATAATGTAAAATTACAGTAGAATAAATTTCAATTAAAAAACAAAATGTATTATATGCACAGTAGATGATCTGCGAAAGAAAAACACACTGTATGAAAAAAGAAAGAAATTATACGTACTTATCGGTTACCCTGTACTTCTTTTTTTCAATCCAATGTTTACCTCAGTTGCAATAAAAGATGGTTTACACTATCTTTTTTATAATTTCAAAGAATGAGCAGCATATACTGGACAGTTGCTCAATCTCCCTATACTTTTTTTTCATAAGGTGTTGAGCCTCAACAACAGAAGGATCATTCTGTACTATTGTCGAAGTAAAAATAGTTGACATTTTCGGATGATGATGCTACTGGAAATGTGAAGAAAGAATGAAGAATCTAAATTAAACGAGTAAAAATAGACAATTAAATTTAAATTTAAAATAGGGTCCAATTTAAAATTAATTCGCATAGGGTCCGAATTAATTCGGTGTTGTAATTAGGTCGGTGCCCCCTGACATTTTAAAACTAATAAATATGCATTACAAATTAGATGCCGCTAGTTGTAAGTCACAGGCAATTTTTCAGCGCCCCATTTATTTTTATTTATTTTTTAAATTAATTTATTTGAAAAGATATTATATTTTTAATTATAATTATTAGCCATTTTATGATTTTAGAACTTATTTGATAAATTTGGATTTTTAGAGTATGATGCGATTTTTAAAGGATTTTAAGTTTTTTATATTAACCTTTAACGAATCTTATCTCAATTTTTACATTGAGAATAACAAGCAAACCTGTCTTACAGATCAAATCATTAACAAAATCCCTTCCATTGAATTTCCTATGTGGAAATCTCCTGTTAATCAAGTCTCAGGAAATCAGATACTCAACCAAGAAATACAGAAATAAGCAATCTTAGCTGAATATGTAAAGCTCTTTGTAATCCAAATTATATTGAAATTTTAATTCAAACTAGTAAATCAAAAAATTATTTTTTATATTCATTCTTTATGGTGACAGAACTCTATTTTGCCAACAAAATTTTAATTAAAAAAATAATTTAAAAAAAACAATGAAAAATTAATATAAATTACTTATAATTTATAAATAGATATTTTTCAATTAATATTGTTCAGGAACTTCAAATTTTCCGTTTTTCCCATATTGGGACCTTAAAAAGATTTTTTTGATCAAATTTTCACATTATCATTTATCTTCATCGAGAATGAGTAAGTGTGCAAAGTTTGAAGAAAATTTAATGAAAGTGGCAAAAAGTCACTCAAGGAAATCAAGTGAAAAATAGAATTTTCTTTTAGGTATTATTTTCCTCAAATTATTAAAATAAAAATTATAGTATCAAAATTTTGTATCTAGTGTCTTGTCAAATAAATTGTTTAAAGAACTTAAATGCTCGAAGAGAAGTCACTGCAGCAACGAAATTTATTTAAATAAATATACCACTCGTAAACCATCTATTTAAACTAACGACATTTTCGACACACGCCATCCCGCCTTTAAGGCACCTAGGCATACTCTGGTTGTACATTGTGGAAATCCGCTGCATTCTTTGACCACCGCACCCGCACAATTTAAGTTCCTAAAACGAGTCGCTCTATGGGGCTGACCCTCTTTTTGCATCTCTGGTGCGCTTCGGTCCCAATGGATTCTTCCTCGTCGATACGAATGTTTTTTCCTCGGGTTAGTCCCGATTCGACATTTCCCTTTCTGGCTAGAGACCGATTATGTTGGCACTACCCATACGTAGCTGACGTGGTAAGGCATTCCATCAACTTCCACCTGATGCTCTGATCGAATTCCAGTTACTGATCCGCGTTTCCACTGAGTTATGCAGTTTTACAAGGACTCCAGTCTCAGGAAAACCTCGTCCCCGATTGCTGGCATTCCCGGCGGGGAATGACCTTCGATTCCGATTGAATTTGATTAATGGATCTCGGCAGCGGTAGCCTTCTTTTTTGCACGAAAACTGTGGAGTAGGAATAACTCAACTTGAATTTGGGGTAGCGTTGTACCATGCTACCATTTCCTGGGTTCATCAACCACTCCGAGCGGTCATTCTATTGATAGTTTGATAGTTATGCTCCATGAGGCCATTGCCACACGACTAGTACACTCAACGAAACTGGGTCTCAATTCCGGTTTGAGTAAGTGGGCCCAATACCTCTGATCCAGCAGCACTTCTTCTGGTTATCCGAACTCGTTCCAGACATTGATCATAACTACATATATTTCTGGTTCATTTTCCGCATGGATTTGGAGCTATTTTGCGAGCCGTTTGGGGCGCAGTAGATCATCGTCAAGAATATTTTTGAATCAACATGCGTTACATTTATTGCTAAACGACCAACTGTGACGGATCGATATAGGTACATTGCTCCCAATTGGTTATTACCACTTCTATTTGACTTTCCGAGAACTTTATGGGTCCCCATATCGTCCTTGCCAAAAACAAACTACGTCTCACCCCGAAGTGATTGATTTCGTGGAGTTTTCTAAGGGTGTCGACTGGGCGTTGTGGTTCATCTCCTGCAATCGTCTCTGCCACAGACACTTTTATCGCTATCGACCACCTATGTACAGGGACTCTTGTTAGTGCTTCTGCTCGATTCTCTTTCGAACGTACAAGGGACACTTCACGCTCATCTGTTCCTCTTTGACAACCTGCGCGAAAAGATTTACCCTCCTTCTGATCAGTAGCTCGCTGAGACCTGGTGATTTAATCGGCTCCGAGCCAGATAGTTCAGCTTTGAGCCACTTGTGGACCATTAACGAATCGGTGAATTGCTCAAGTTCGTGGATTCCCTATTTTGCCGCTTCCTTAAGCGTCCAATTCGCCGCTTTCAGTTCTGTGAGCTTGATAAGGTTGCTGTCCTCCTTCGGACAAAGCCAGCAGTGTCCCCGACTTTTTTTCCGTTTATTTCAACCCTCACACCGATTGCGATTGAAGTGGAGTCACACCATATTCCTCCTTTTCGATCGGCGGCACTTCCCAATCGCCTCGTGTCATATCCTCAGCATAAACCCAGTCGAATAACTTGCTCGCACTTTCGGCCACGTACTTGTCCCTGGTGCATCCCAGTCGATACCGCTGACCAGCCGTTTGATGGCAATACATAACAGTCTCAACCATCCACACACCGGGTAATGACCCACTAATCCTCCGGTCCTCGTGAAAAGGTTGTGCCGAGTGATTTGCGTCGCCAGTTTCGGAATGCCTCCATCCCGCTGCAATCCGTCCCTGTTTTCACCTCTAGCTCAACAACCACCCGCCATCAATTGCCATCGGGGGCTTTGAGTCCAGCCCGAATCTTTCTAGCACGACCATGAGGCAAAAAGTGATGAGTAAATAGATGATATAAATCATCGTTTATCAATTAAATTAAATATGTTAATAGTATTTTCTTAAAAATTCTCATGGAATTCCTTGTAGGAATCATCGAAATCGACATTATTCGAAATCGGTGTTGATTTAACATTTTAACGACCTGTCTGGTTTTCGGTAGATTTCGTCATCCTCCCGGTGTCTTTCGGCAAAGGCGCTATACTGACAGATCCGTCTCGATGCGGGGTTTCCAGATTGGCCACGTTCTTACTTGGATTCGCTCCGGATCTTCTGCAATTTCGCATTTTGATTATAGCGTGGCCGACAAACAAACACAATTTTTGAGAAATATATTAATCATTTTCTCAAAAAAATTTCGAATATTATGACATAAAATACATCTAAAATTTGTTTTAACTAATGATCCTCTTTTAATCAAAGGAATTTCTAAGTAAAACGATATCATTTTTGATAAATAATTAAAATATTTTTAGGTTTTCCACTTCTCTACACTTTTTTAATTGAGGCAATTTGAAGGTAATTCAGAGGAAAACTCTAAAGAAGATAATATTGTTTTGATGAGGAGAAAAAGAATGTATTACGTTCGGTGTTTAACATAACAATTTAAACCAATTATTTTATTTTTAATTATTGATGAAGTTCTGACTTCTTTCTAAGTTATAATTTATGGTTTTGTTAAAAATTTTATGTAAATTCTATTGGAATAACAAATATTAAAAGTTCTGTATTAAAAAATAAAAGATATTCACAAATTTTTTTATTATTTAGTTATCCGTAACAACTTGAGATCATTAAATATTTACTACTTTTTTGAGAGATAAAATATAATATTATCGTTTTCCTCGTGAAATTCTAATTTCGTGTGGGAGTCATTTTGTCGAAGTGTCTCTGGATTAAAAGTTACAATATTAGTTGGACAATGGAATAGGATTTGTAAGAATTCCTCGTAGGCGGAAGAGCTTGGATGCTTCGAATACCTCTCTCTAGGATGAGATAGGAACATTTGGGATAACCATTAGTCCAGCATCATTACTTTTTATTGTTATTATTCTATTATTGACAATACTAAGAATAATTAAAATAAACATGATACTTCTATAATAATATTATATTTCCATGTTATATATTATTTTTATTTATCTTGATCAAATTTAAACCGACATTTTCTTTTGTAATTTTTAATGAATATTTACAATTTGCTCGGTAGTTTATTATATTACAATATTTGTTAACATACTTGTTTGTCTAAGAATAATATTAAACATTTTAATATATATTAAGTAAACATGATGAATTTAATAGTAATCCTTGGTTAACAAGAATTATATTTTCTACAATAGTATGCTAAGTAATACAAAATCGTCTGGGTTTTCGGTCAAGCGGCCCGGAAAAGCACGGTGAAGGTTATGTGAGCTGTGGGCGCAGTAGTTTTGAGTCAGATGTGACAGTCGTATGAGAGCGACATGGATGTTATAAAGGCGTTTATCGGTTCTCTCATGGGTAATATCAACGTTCATCTATATATGAGCCACCTGTTAACCGGATGTTGATGTGATTGTAGTGTTTGGGATATGTTGTGGAAAAACCACTGTGCATGTTGGTCGTGATGGAATGGATGGTATAAGTAGCGCTTTGATGATCAAACAAACGTCAATTAGCGTTATCAATAGAAAATCTTCATTATTTAAAAATTTAGTATATAAGTCGTAGAAATTATCGTAAAAATAATATTTATTATTATTGGTATATTTATTGAAATATGTACTATCAAATATGTGCATGAGTTTACTAGAATCACTATCAACCTCCAAAACTTCTTGCAATGGCAAGTAATGATTCCACATCTTTCTTTGAACTAACTTTCGTTCAACTAACTGAACTTCGGAAAAATGACTGACTTCAAAGTCTCGCCTTATTTGTGAATTTCGTAGTTTCCGGAATAGGTTTCATATCGTGGTCATTATGATTGTTATCATAAGATATCCTAATAGGGTGCATGACAATTTGAGATATGGGTATATTGCTATAACCCACAAAGGCAGTTATTTTAAGAAGAAACATAAAAGGTGAATCATAAATCGAGTATTCAAACAAAAAAAACGATTAATATATGCTTAGGGTGGATCGAGATGAGTGTTCAACTTTTTACTTCATGAACCTGGGTAAACAATCAACACCGCATTCTGCTCAAATCAGTTATTGTGTTTAATGGAAGAAATTTAGCAAAATTATTGCTAACAGAAATTGATTTATAAACCAACACGGCAATGTAAGACTGCATATCACTAAAATTACTCCCGAATTAGGATGGAAAAATCTTGCTAAACTAATATATAATCAAGATCTTTCTTCTTCGGATTATTACCTTTTTCGTTCTTTACAAAAATTTCATTCAAGAAAGAAATTTCATTCATTTAAGGTTATCAAAAAAGGTTTGCAAGATTGTTTTGGAGAAATTATTACAAAGAGGCATTAAATGTTTACTTAACACTGACGGTTGCATCGGCTAGAGCAGGTGTCGGCAAATCAACTAAGTGCCGACTTAAGATTTGAAATCGTTCTGTGTGCCAATATCATACATATCTTTTCTATAATACATTTTATATAGTAATACAATATGTAAACCACATCAAAAGAAATAGACTATTTAAAAGTTTTTATTATAATAAATTAATAAGTAATTATGAGAGCCTTGGTCTTGCATGGTCTTAGCAAATTGCTCAATGTGTCGTGTTCTCCTTTTTTCAACATTTTTGTAATCTCAGAGCCCCCATCCATTTTTTAGAGTTCAACGGCAACTCTATCACGCAATTTACGCTCCAGTATCTTAACATTACACTCATGGGGAACAGACGCGTCTCCTCCACACACATCAACAAGTTGTGTGTGTTTCGGAGCGCCTTCGGGTTCTGTACCAGTATCGAGTATGGACTGACTGGCAGCTCAGCTTCTGGAGGGGTTGATGTTAATTCACATTACCGTTATGGATTATATTTGTTAATTACCATTTCAGACTAGGTAGAGCGAAGAGAGCCCCAAAGAAACAAGCGTCGGTCGGACCACGTGCCCCTATGCATTCTGTGGTCAGCCTGCACCGTCTCTAAAAGGTTCCTCGTCCTAAGCAGATACTCGATTACGATTCATTATTAAAACTCATTTCACATTTGTATTCGACTAACTTGACTACACGTGATAAAACTTTACTCTGCTTGATTTTATTAAACTTTGTTATATTTTATATCCAGCCATACGCAGTTGTATTTTATGAATTCACAGATCATGAGGTATTAATTAGTCTTCGTGTTACTTTAATTTTAATTTTACGGTTTTTAAGTTATTTATTTGATTTTACTTTTTATTATGGTCTCTAGAACAATCTTCGTTCGCCTTTGCATCTCGTGGATTTTCGTAAAATGTAAACATAAATGCTAAGTAAGGAACAATCTTTATCTTATCAATAAGCTCAAAACGATAATCTATATACTGATTATATACTGATTTTCAACTCTGGTTTAATTTTCAATAGTTTCAATGACCGTCAACAGGAAATATCATTAAATCCTGACACTCCGCGACTTTCGCGTACTCTGACAAAACTAGGTAAAAGAGATTGCTGGGAACTTATTCGGAATCATTTGAGCGAATTAGTTCAAATAGTGAGTCGACGATCTCATCTCAGTCTTTAGGTGGGGGCCAAACTTAATTAGTAATAACAGTATTCCATTAAAATACTAATCTTGGTCAGGCAATCAAGTTAGTTGCCTCACCTCATTGACGACATTATTTACAAAACAAAAGGAAATTTATTAAAGGAATTCCATAAAAGAAGGTTATAAACGAAATCTAATACGTAGAACAACAAATGGAATTTTGCTAAACAGAAACAGAAATATGGTACACTGAGCTATTAAAATTCCTTTACTAACAATCAATTATTGAATTCGTCCATTATCATGCTCAATTGATAAATTGGGTTTCTTAATTTTGACTAGGGTCGTCAATCATAGTTAGACAAAGAAGAAAATTATACCATAATGACATAAAACAAATGGAATCAATTTTGCATAACTTTCGACAAAATAAAGTATCATCAATATTTGGAATTATTCGAATTTTACTCACATTTGTTAAGAATTGTGACACTGATTAACTAACTAAAATTCCTTGAAGGACTAGGGCAAAATAATTACAAAATTGTATTTATATCCATAGAATTAAAGCAAATTTATTCTATACTCGTGTTAAATTTATTACTAAACTCTTCTTTAATTATGAAAACTCCTATTAGAATAATATAATAGTTAACGAATGTTTTAGAGTAATATAATAGTAAAATGAATTTAGAATGTTTTAACAAAGTTAAATAATACTCACTAAATAAAACTAGTAAACATATAAGATCAAAGAAATATTGAATGAACACACATTAATCAAGGCAATTATAATCTAAAAGAAAATAACCTTTGAAAGAAACAAGGAAAATATTTTATATCAGGTGTTATCAATTACTACTTAACCACAAGTTATATAATACTATTTACAATCTATACAAGGGCCTTCCCCTCTCACACAACGGGTCCTCCCCTTTTCGTCACACCTCTTCCTTGGTCCCTAACTCGCCTTCTACTCTCAATAACCGGTAAATACTCCTTCATCTTTGTACAATTAAGACCACTATAGGAGACTATTGTAGAAAAGTCACTACTTGCGTAAGCTTAGCGCTGAGTTGGAAATTGTTTATAAATTACGCAGTTTATCGTATAATATATTGAAATAAAACAAACAAGACAAAATTTCAAGATATATTGAACTATAATAAATTTAATGATATCAATTATTAATTAAACACTCGTCATTGCAAAATTAAACGATAAAATATTCGACTATTCAAATGGTAGAATAAAAAATAGATAAGTAAAAATAAAAACTCATAATCGAATAATCATTATTAAATAAAAATAATAAATAAATAAATAAATAAATAAGCACAAATTACAAAATAAACCCGTACTTGAATATTTATTAGCTGCAATGAAATGTTTGCAAATAAAATTGTCTTCAAAATGAGATTTATTCGCACAATAAGTGTTTTAAGTAAAGCGTACTGTTTCGTTGTGTGTGTTTATAATTGTGCTTGCAAGATGGTGTGTTGTGTTTGTGCGCAACTACGGTAGGCATTTATACCTTATCACCGTACACACTCGGCATCCGGTATGTCATCCTACCGCTGTTATCTACAACATTTGTCTAAGACACTCTGGTTTGTTTATCTCGCTTGTTGTTCGCCTTCCTATTCTGGATATACTCGTTTGTTAATATTAGGCGCATCACGGCGTCTAATTCACTGGCAGGAAGAAAGGTAACTACCAGTACATTGTTTTGATGGTTCAGCATTTGTTTATCTACAGACTAGATTTATCTACGGGATGCTGGCTTACCTCGTGAGGACCTCTACGACGCTTATCGCCGTTATCAGGTTTGCTGATTCGTCTCGCTCCTGGCTAATTTGACATTTGTTTATTTTAGCATGATTGAGATCTCATCTTCATGTACGTTTCAAAATCGGATGATGGTTTGTTTTTAATTAATTTTCTTAATTAATTTAACTTTATCGTTATTTTCATTTCAGCTTTTTCAGGGGTTTTACAAAGGTTCCAGACGGTCTCGCAGCGCCCTCCTCTCGCCTTCGGCTCTTAAGCACTATTAGGGCCTATTCGCAGATCACTTTCGGAATTCACCGCCCTGTTGACGCACGGAAAACATCTAAACGCAACCGGGAATAGTCGAGTTTGACTATTCCCGAATTCCACCAAAATTTTGTGCTCACAGGGTGGTGCAATGAATGGAAGGGGTCAAATGTGGGGTTGAAAGTGTCGATCGTAACAAATGTCAGCAACATATATTTTGTAGCTACATTCAGCTGCTTTATTCTACGTTCCAACTGCTTGTCTCAAAATACCAGTTTGTTTTTTGAAACCAGAAATAGCTTTTTTGATGGCTCCACTTTTCTCTTCTGAAGTATTAAACTTAGATTGATGTTTAGTTTGAAAGTGTCTTTGTACATTCGATGTGCGACACAAAACTTTCACAACAGAAAGCACAAACAGTACGATCATTCTGTTCTACAAATCCATATTCATTTGTCCAACTTTCTTGAAATGGGCGTTGATCAAGTTTCCTTTTCTTTGGCAACTCTTCCATATTTTCCTATCAAATTTAAAAAAATTTATTTTATTTCATTATTTTTAAAATCAATTTTTATATTTAAGTTAATATTTTATTTTAAAATATATATTTTAATATATAAAATTTAATATTTAATTTAAAGATAATTTGATTTCTAAAATTTGCTTTTTAATCCTCAATAAAATTGGTTTGAGGCTGCGTGTCATTGGAAATTGCTTGGCGTTAAACATGTGACACACGTTTCATAGGTTGCCGACCCCTGGGCTAGAGCATGCATTAACATGTTCATCTCTCAAAACCAGTTAATGGTGACATTTAAAACAAATTTTGCGCCCTTAATTCCTAAGGAATGATTTCAAACCAAGCTTAGAAGTACCATAAAGAAATACATTGTGGGCTGTGACCGTCAAAGTGTTAATAAATGTAAAAACGTTAAAGAATCTGATTATATATAATAACATTTAAATATGACACTTTTGCATTTAAATAAGGGAATCTATATTATGACGGTATAAATACAAACAGATATGCAAAATGTTTCTTCGGTCAAATTTTCACATAATCATTTATTGTCATCAAAAATGAATAAGTGTTCAGTTTGGAGAAAATTGATTGAGTAAAAAGCCTTCAAAAATAGGTTTCTAAATTAAATGGTATACATACCTAGAAAGCTAGCTAATATAAAGAATCAAAAAAATAAACGGAATTTGCGTTTGTTCTGGCCTGGGACAACATAAACCCTATTTTAATGTATCAATACCCTATTAAAAAGTTAAAAGGTGAATAATACACCACTTGTGTAATTTTCTTCATTTAATTATTAATTTAAGGACATTACTTATTCAAATATCTAATATGTGTACTACCACCGCGAATTTAATAAGTTTCATTTAGGTATCCCTCTAATGTAAATTCTTAAATAATATTAATATTTTAATTTTAGTTATAAATTGATAATAAAATAACAACATGAAAAATAAAATAATTTGAATTGATTAATTTTATATATTATTAACCATTATGGTTTATTGATGGAGTTTTTCGCAAATGAAGTGAGTGATTTAAATTATTATTTAATTAATCATAATTTAAAAAAATGTTTTTTTGGTAAAAAAATCAACGCATTTTAAAAAAATTTCAATAGGAAAACGTTTTAAAAAATAATTTATTTTATTCATTATGTTTCTTATTGGCATCCTTATAAGTAATGGAAATAAAAATTTAATTTTCTGGTAAAGTAATTTAGCTAATGGTTTCTTTCGCTAAAGTTCTTTCGCTTTTCGCCCAGATGTTCATGTTGTTGTACATGAAAGTCTCTTTCAGAAAGTGCCACTAAAACTTCGATAATGGTTCAGGTCGTTAAAGAATGTTAGAATTCATAGGTAAATTGTAACAGCATATTAAAATAGTTTTATACTTCGCTTTGTTTTGAGAAAATTTTTCTAGCAAAAGACCTGTCTTGCATGACGGGGAACTAAATGTTCGTCTTAAAGTTTCTATTTTAATTTTTAAATCCCAATCATTATGATTTAGAATTTATTGTTTCGAATTCGGTGTTGATTTAACAGTCGGTGGATTTCGTCGCCTTCCAGGCGTCCTTCGACAAAAGCGCTGCACTGACAGATCCATCTCGATGCAGGCTATCCAGATCGATCATGTCCTTACAGAAAGTCGCTCCGTTTCCTCCTCCATTTTGCATTTTGATCATAGTGTGACCGACAGATAACAAACAAACTAACTAACATTTTAGACAAATACTATAACGTAGTCATATCAATGTTTGTATTATTTTCCTTACATTTTTATAAAAGTGATACGATAATGTATTCTAACCGAAATCTATATTGTTAACGTTCCTTTTTAAAGGTTTTGGTTGTCAGATTTAAGTCTAACCAAATTCTTTCAGATATTAATGCTGATGTTTCGAGTTAGCCATTTATTCCTGTACAATTTTTATTTTATGATTTAGTTCATTTACAAAAAAATAAAAAGATAAAATATGATGAAATTGTATACATCTTGTATATCCGAATATAATACTCACTAACACATTTTTGCTTAAAGGATTGCAGTCGGTATTATGCATGTCTAAGACTCATATTGAAGTTAACATAACTCAAATAATTAATAATTAAAAATTAGTACTAACCTAGGTAAATGATACGTATTGATAAATGATACTCTTGTGATACGTATTTTTTGAAAATACAAAACTTATTGGCTTTTTACGTAGAAAAACAAAAGGATAATTAAGCGTATATACAATATATAATGATGTATGTGTTAGAACAGGGGTACCCAAAGACAGTCATGTACTGATTTTAGTAGCCTTTGATCCGTAAAGAATACTTTTTATGTATTACATTCTAAATAGAATGATAGAAAATTATCTGATAATCTCTCTCAACACAATAATTATAGGCCTATGAACCCTTTCTGTATGTATTACATTTACACTATTTTGTACTATGTACTATCATATAATGGTTCTTAACAGAGTTCTTGTATACGCGGCCTCCCCCAGCACCATTGAATTGGGTGATCGTTTCTGAATACCTTCACACCACGGCACAATTTTACACCACTAGTACACTGTAGCACCTACAAGCTTTAGCCTTCAACCACAATTATTCTTTAACCAACCATACATTAAATTACATGTACTTTTGACTAGTTAATTCTACCAAATATTTCATATATAGAATTCACTAGGGCCACTCCCTAGCGTCAGTACCGCAATAATCGCTTGCAGTGCACACTACCTGCTGCTAGGGATCATCTGCGCACTAAGGTCTACCGCTATGCATTACAATGTATTAGATTAGCGTCGTTATGGAATACTGCTCAAAGCAGCTGCAAAAAGACGTCTATTTTCTCATCTGTGTTAACGCATTTTACACTTCCAGCCAACTAACTGAAGTAGTCATCTAACTGCAGCATCTGAAGGTGAGTAATCTTCATCTTACCTGAAATGTGCATTCGAAAGCCCACTTATTACTTGCCACTCACTATTTAAGCATATTGCACATGGACAGTTGAGAAAGTCTATTTGTTTTCTCAACTCTCTTTAAGTATACCACAAATTATACTGTACACGTTCTAGCATATTTCCTCCATAAGTGACCACCTGAGGTTCATTCCCCAGAACCTCATCACATCAAACATATCTCCATACACTTCTTGGACCAGTATACTGCTAGTACTAGTTATATTCCACCAACCTTGATTATCTTTTTTTGATGAAACTAACTTTGTCGGAATAGTTAATCTGGTCAATCCACGTATGACCACATACTGACACTAGCTGTTTTGATATGATCAACTGATCGTTTTAATTTTTTATTTTATGTGGATAGATAATTTTCTATCACTCTATTTAGAATGTAATACATAAAAAGTATAAACAAATATAAATTAACTAAGCATTGTTGTTCATACTGAATACAGGCATACCTCGTTTAGCGCTCATATTGCGTTCCTGAAAATTGAGCGTTTACAGAAACAGCGTTAAAAGAGGTGCTATTTACACTACAATATGGGGTTACGTTCCTTGAACGTAAATTTGCGTTCTTTACGTAAATTTGAACGTAGTTTAAACTTTTCAAACCAGCCTCGGCTTGCAACAAAACTCTCGGTTGTGGAGTTTTCTCCAGTTCGATTTACAAGCTCTAAATATAATATCTTGGCTTTTTCCATTATTGCCCTGGCTGAGTGGCATGTTTCTCTGTGTTTGATCATCAATCCAGAATGTTAATAATTTTTCCATTTCTTCTACTTGAGTATTTCTTGTGCGTGTTACTTTCTTCGCAGATAATGAAGTTGTTGTACAAATGGATTTCTTAATGTTATCGGAATTTTTAAGAATGGTTCTAATGGTTGATCCAGCCAACCCTAGGCTGGAAGACACTTCGGACTGCCGTTCACCGTT
>MQRK01249923.1:34488-48177 GCA_001938485.1 Girardia tigrina
TTGATAATTCAGTCAAAAAATGTGGGAAGTGGGTGAAATAGATACAGAACCGCAAATATATGACAAATTATAAAAGCTTGTACACCAAAAATTTTTTTGGTATGATATTATTTTGATTTATATTATGAGAGGTTATATTGTGAATCATTGTTAATCAGACACTATAAACTATTGATTAATATTAAAAAAGGGAAGAGTAAGCTAGCTGCAATATTAAATGTTTTTAATTAATTCACTTTATGTCCTATAAAATCAATCCAAAATGTTATTAATTTTTCTTTGTTATCATTTAACCAATGAAATTGAACACTGTCAAACAATTATTTTATTAAATTTAATCAATTAAATTAAACACTATCAAATAGTTGATGATCAATGCAGATTAAAACATGTTCAATATTAAAAAAAATTTTAAAACGCTTTATCAATTATATACATATATATATATATATATATATATATATATATATTGGATTAAATAAATTTTTATTTGTTCAAAAACGAAAGCAAACATTTGTTCTACTTTTGTTTGTAATGAAAATATTTTTATGCAACAAACTATTTTTACTTATTTTTCTAAAATAACATTTTAATTGAAGTAATTAGTTTTCATTGTTTAATAAATATTCTTTGTTGATTTTAGATACAAGAAAGGGTGAGATTGAAAACGCGATAAAAGAAAAATTACGTTTGTGTTGCATTCTTTTCAATTTTAACAGTACGGAAAGGATAGAAGAAAAATTAAGGAAAGAAAGAACTTTAATTGAAATATCGGATTATATTCAACGGCTATCAGCACCAATCCCAGATTACCTCTACATCGAGATACCTCGTATGGTTGGGTGTAATATATTTCGAACCTTAGCACCTTTTCATCCAATAGTGACTGTAGGAATGGAAGATGAAGAGGAGTTCCAGTTGATTGAATCTTGGCCTCATTTACAAGTATTAATGAAAATTTTAAAATCTTTTTTCTAGATAAATTTACTTATTCAAAAAAATATTTCGTAAAAAATTTAATAATTTGATATTATATAAAATTTGATATTATATATTTTTGATATATATTTTTTAGCGCAATTTCCATACTGACAATTGCGATTATTAATTGGTTATTTCTGTGTGGATGGATGGATGGATGTGTGTCCGTAGCTTTAAGTCGTATCTCCTCCTCAACGAAGCAATATCGAGGGCTAGTTCCAAAAGCAAATATGTTAAGCAAGTTTGGAGGATGATTGTGGGCTAAAAAAAATCCCGGAATTCCTTTCTTGATTTCCTGGAAAAGCCAAAAAACCTCGAAAAAATGCAGTTTTTTGCCTATATCTCGGCAACCAGACCACTTAGCGACTTGAAACATTTACCAATCGATTCCTGCAATAATTTAGAACAATATTGCCGAAGAAAGTTTTCAAAAATATTCTTTCGTTCGGTAACAAAAAATTAATCATAGTCAAATACTGATATAAACGTTTTAATATTTGGGCACCGAATAACATAAGGAAATTGCGCTTACATTGTCCCTAGACTTTTTATTAACTTGTTATAATCATTATAATTACCCTGACATTTTTAATATGGTTCAAAATCGAACTATTTCAACTCTATTTAGTATGTTCAGCAATTCTAGTGCGGAGATGACGACTTGTCTCTCCAATATACAAGGCTTCGTATTTGTGGCATTAAACTAGACTTACTTTAATACACAAAGGAGTTTTATAATTGTTCTATTTATATTTATGTACTACACTTTAAAGACTATCTTTTTGGTGACAGCGAAAAGACTTATAATTTACTAGAGACGTTTTAGTTCGCATATTTAGTGATTTGATCACCTTTTGTTTTGGAACTTTTTTACGGCAAGCAACCGTTTATAGATATCGTCGTTTTCACCTTTCATTTTCAAATAAAGTTCAATTCATACACAAAATCTCTTTTTATTCAAAAATAATTTCACTCAATCAACAAACAAATGATTTCTACTAGTTCAAACAATAATCTTATAGGTACAATTTTAGTACACATTGAAACTTATCAAAACTTATCTTCAGCGCTTCTCAATTTATAAACTAGGTAAATTGATACATTTTAAAGATGATCCATTTTTCGGAGATAACAGTCATTTATCAGGTCTCAATGTTTATGTGTTTCTATGAACCAGAAGCAACCTGGTCAATATCATACGCTTCGTAGTTTCAGAATTCTAAAATAAATGTTCAAGCGATACTCTCAATCAGTGATAGTGTATAGCTTGGAGCTTGGGTCCCGCACGAACTCACCCAAAAACAGAAGGATGAGCGGCTTTCCATTGCTGCTCAAAATCTCGCTCGACACCAAGGAATCCATGGCCACAGGCAACGTTTCTTATACAGAATCGTCACTGGAGACGAGAAATGGTGTCTCTATGTGAATATGAAGCAAAGGAAAGAGTGGGTGAGTCCTGGAGAGAAGCCTAAGCCCAAGATCAAGAAAGACCTGCACCCGATGAAGACAATGATTTGCGTATGGTGGGATTGGGAAGGTCTAGAAAAGAATCTCTATGAAGCCCAATTGCATCGAGTCAATGATGCAATTCAACAAAAAAGACCGGATCTACAAGGCCAGGTGATCCTCCTCCATGACAATGCTCGACCACACACCGCAAAAACTGTCAAGATGGCACTCCAAGAGCTCGATTGGGAGGTCCTTCAACATCCTCCCTATTCCCCAGACCTCGCCACGACGGATTACCATCTCTTCGGCTGCCTTTCAAATGAAATGAGGGGTCTTAGCTTCGAAAATCAGGATCATCTTCATCTTCAGGCTCAACAACTTCTTCGAGACTCGACCTAAGGATTTCTGGCAAAATGGAATCAACAAACTGGTGGAAAGATGGGAAGAAGTAGTGAACAATGAAGGAGAGTATATAATTGATTGAAGTGTTATTATTTTTGCTGTTAAAATTTTATGATTTCATTAAATATATAATTAACTGAGTCATTATTTTAGTTGTTTAAATTCTTTGATTTCTTTGAAAATAAATGTTTAAAAAACGGCGGGAACTTATGCAACAACCCAATACATCACGTAAATTGTTCATTATTATGTTACGTTTTCCATCAAACAGTCGATTCAATACAGTCTTTATTAAAACTTTTTTTATTAAAAATTAATAAATAACGGTGCACCGGCAATTTTTTCGGTGCACTGAAACAAACTTTTCATTTCGGTGCACCGCGCCCAGCCATACATTTTTTAAACTTAAAAAAATGTATCCTTATGCTTCCTTTTATAAAAAGTAATGATTTGGATAATTAATAATTCTTTAATAGTGATATAAATAATAATAACTATTGTGATTATAATTTCTTCTTTTTTTCTCTGAAAAACACTTCAAAATTTTGATCGGTTTTATAAAATTATTATAAAATTATTAGAATATTTAAATTAGTATAAAATTGTATATTCAATTTAGAACAAAATATATTCATTCCACATTTAATAAATGTGCAAAATTTGTTTCATTATCATTATTTTATTTTAATTTATCAGATAAAAAATATTTATTAAAAAGATTAAATTATTTAATATAATAAATATAAATAATATAATAATACAAATAATAATCCATATATTTTATTTTTAAAAATACGATAATAGAGTAAAAATGAATTTTTCATACTCAAAACAATATAAATTTATAATTTTTATTTGAAAAAATTACAAAAGAAAACTTTTTCCCATTATTTAAAGCAAAAAATAAAAAATTGAATTTTCATTAAATAAATAGATTTTTAATTAAATAAAAAAATTATAATCTTTCAGAATTTATTTCTTTTCATTTATGATTTGAAAAAAAATATTTTTAAATAAAAAATTTAATTAATTATAATTAAATATATAAAACGTTTGCCAATTATGAAATAAGTTAAATACGATAAATTATTTTTTTAATCCAAGATTTTCTAATTCTTTTTATAAAGCTTTCATTTTTTACTTTTTAATCCTTAGGAAATACAATTTAATTTAATAATATTAAAATTAATATTTGAATTACTTTTTTATTATTGATAAAAATATTTTATGAACGATAAAAATATTTTTAAAAAATTTGAAAATTAATTAAATTTTATTTTTTTGAAATTTTTGAAATTTGGTCGTATTTTTATTTATTTGAATAATATTAATTGTTTTAAAATGGTAATAAATTATTTTTAAAATGAAAAATAATTTTAATTATTTCAAAAAATAAAACATTAATAGACATTCTTTTCTGAAAGAAAAAAATTTTATTTATTTTTATAATTTTTTGAAGTAAATTAAAAAGAATATAATTAGATGCCGACACATTCCAATTATTTGGTTGGATTAAAATAATTATATTTGTTTTTCGAAACTTAATTCACGGATAAATTTATATTCAAAACAAAATTTTATTAATTAATATTCATTTTTTGTGATGAAAAAAAAGTTTTTCGATTTGAAATAAAAGATAAAATTTTTTAAAATTGTGAGAAAATAAAATAAAGCTAATTATATGAATTAAGTTTATTTTATTTTTTAATAATTTCACATTTGTTAACACATTTTTTCTTTAGTTTTTTATTTTTTTGTGTTTTTTTTAATTATAACGATATTTAATAAAGCCGTAGTATGTCATCGAAAGTCATTTGTTGTCGTTGTTTTTATATTTCGAGTACTCGATCTAAGAAAGAAAAATTTCTTTAAAGATATTATCATTAAAGATGGGATCAGTAACACGTACATCTCGACCAGTTACAATAGAAAACTATTGATCAAGCGCCTCCTCAACTTTATGGTCCTTACCTTTACTCTTTCGTTTTTGGTATTTTACCTGTGATCCTTTGCGTTTCGTTCATTCTTCTATTAGTTCTTCTTGTTGATGGATCAGATGTGCTACGGTTGATCTGGGATCCCAGTTATTTCCCTTAACTGACCAGGACTAATGCTGCTGGGTTGTTTCTTAATCTAATCATGTAATGCTATTTTATCAGCTACTGTTAAATCTTTCCATTGGGGTTTTAGTTCAAACACTTCCCCACACAAAAATTTAAAAATGCACGAAAATGACTAAAAACAATAAAAAGTAGACAATAAAATTTGAAAAATAATTAATTTCATTCAACTTTCAATTTAATTTAAGATTTTTAAAATTATTACTAAAAAGAATTTTCTGTCCCAATTAAATAGTGGAATGACCAAAATAAGCTAAGAAAATTCCTAGTCAAATACTGTATTAGTTTCGGACCTTCATGTTTTGTCCCAAATAAGCGGCTGTTCTCATTCACCGATGTACTCAAGAACCGCATTCTACTTATTTATAGTTTGTTGTATATTAAATGGATATTACTTGAATAAGAACTTGATAAAACATATTTATTATGGGGACGTTGCACCATTAATTTCAATGGTATAAAAGTGATTTACTGAATTTTGTTGAAGTTGTACAAGCATGAAGTGTGCTGAACGCTCTGGAATCACAATTTGAATAACTACACTCGAAACAATTTAAAAAATCCACGAAATGGTTGTTGGCCGATCGGAGATCAGATGGCTCAGGGATTTTGACTTTGAATGATCATTTGGGTATGAGAAAGCTCTCTGCAAGATGGGTGCCGCACTTTGCTCACAATTGACAACAAACGCAATCGTGTGACAATTTCGAAGACGTTTTTGGTGTTGTTTTAATCGCAATCGGAAAGATTTTTTGCGCTTGTTTATAATTGTGGACGAAACATAGATCCACTACAACACACTTGAGACAAAGCAGAAATCACAGCAGTAAATTTCTAGCTGCGAAACGGCTCCAAAGAAATACAAGGCAGTTTTATCGGCCATCGGTGGCATTGTGACAATTTTTTGGGATGGACACGAAATAATTCACATTGAAAGGGAAAAACAATCAACGGCAAATATTATGCCGACTTATTGGGCCAATTCAACGGCATGCTGAAAGATAACCGACCGCATTTGGCTAAGAAGAAAGTCAAAACTATTCACAGACTCAAAGATGCGGAGTCGCCATGGAAAAATTTCATGAATTGAGAATCGAATAGCTCCCTCATCCACCATATTCTCGGATTGAGCCCACAGTATCTATTTTCTGTTTGTTAGTGAGTTCTGATTTAAAATAGTTGCCAGTGTTATTTTCAATGAAAAATAGTGAACCATCGATCGGCGGATCTGTTAATTTTGAATGGTTTCTCCGAACCAAGCGAGACATTCACGTGTCCACATTAGCCAGAATCGGCATTCCCGAGGTTCTTTTTGAAAACTGTGATTTAATCTCAAATGAAAAAAACGTTCACATTTTGCAGTTGGTCGAGAAATTTTTAACGGAAAAAAATCAATGCCGAAGAAAGTCTGAACAATCAGTTGTATATGGGTAGGAGTTATTTGAGTGGTTGTGTGAAAATTTGGGGACGAATTATCTTTTTTTATTGATTATTTATGGTGTAAAATTCAAAATTTAAATATTTATATAATATTTAATATCAAAAACTTCAAAGATATTTAGAAACTATGTATAAAAATTGCGTGAAGAAACCTCTGTTTTTTTTCAAATAAAATTAAAAGATTCCAAACAAAGCAAAAAAAATCTTGAAACACACATGTCGACCTCTACTAAAAAATTCAGTTATTGCATATTATGAAGTATCATTGAACTTTCTATATCAAATGAACTTTCTCATACTATTGTTGAAAAATTTCTCGTACCAGCTGCAAAAAAATGTTTCCATAATGACGAATGATAAAATAGAAAACGATTTAAATTTAATTCTAATTAGATTTTCCCATGGAACTGTTTTTAATTTTCTGTAAAATGTTAATAAATAGTTTTAACTAAAAGTAAATAATATTTTTAATTTTTTGTATAATTTTAGATTTAAGTAAAATTAATTATTATTTTAATTTGTTTTGGTTTTTTGTAATTATGTTTCTAATTTATCATTATTGGAAGTGACAATTTTTAATTTTAATAAATGATCATTTAAATTTCTTAATTATTAATTTAAACGTCATTTATATTAGTTGATGTTTGGTTATTATATAAGTAAATCGATATATTTTAGATTTAAATAAAAATTAATATTTTTTTTAAAAATATTATTTAAAATATTATTTAATATTATAAAAATATAGTTAAAACCAATATTTTAGGATATTTTTAATTTGTGTGAAATTTAATTGTAAAAGGTATATTAAGAACACCAATTTGAGTTTTCATATTTTTATTTACACAACAATTTTGATTGTCCTTAAGACAATCTTTGTCAAAGCTTTCGTACGATTGCATTCTAAACTAAATTGATTAATGAATTAATTCGTATTATTTTTTTAGCAAATGGGGAAATATTTTATTAAAATATTTACTCAAAACTTATTGGATAATAATTAAAATGATAATGAATTATTTAAAAAAATATTATTTTGATTTATTTATTAAAAATTGTAAAAATTAAATAACTTATTTAAAATTTTAAAATTATTTGAAATTAAAAATAAATTTAAACATAACATATTTTGAGATAATAAGAATTAAAACATTAATCATCCATCTGGGTGGGAAAGACACATCTCCAAATCAACATACACATTCAAACACAAAACATCAAACATTCAAAATATTCCTCACAGGTATATTAAAATAAATTAAACTTTGAAAAATAAATTCATTAACCAATGTTCAAAATAATAAGTAAATGATAGATCTTCATGCTTGACTTGTCCATCTTTTGACTTTTATTTTGTATTAAATGCAGCTGACAAAAATAAAAATAGAATTAAAATATTTTTTGAGAAATTTGAACCTGTTTTTGACACAATTTGTCAGACTCTCACATCCGCTTTTTCACTCGATGTTAAACATAGTTTATCTGTTTCTTGAAATTATCGGCAAAGGAAAATAAATGAGATAGTAAATGTCAATAATACCATTTTAATTCTGGAAAAATTTTCTTTTATTCTAAAATTGGGTTTAAAATAGAAATATCAGATGAAAAAATTATTTACTAATACAAAAAAATAATGACATTAATCACAATTATTATTTTCCTTAATTTATGGAAATATTTAAAAAAAAAGATACATAGAAAATATTTTTTTAATATTTAATTATTAGAAAAATACAATTATTAAATATATAAATACGAATATATTTTATTATATGTTGAAATTACATTAGGAGTTTGTTTAAATGTTTCACTTTTTTGTTGTTTGTATAAAAACTTTGCAAATTTTAATACAATATTATTGTTCTAGCAATCATGTAAAATATTGAAATAGATATTAGTTAGCCATATTTAAATTTTGTTTTGAAATTTTCGATTTCGAATTCAATGGAAAACCCAAAACTCAATTCACCTTTTAAAAATTTTATTATTATTTCCAATTACAAATTAATACAATTGATGCAGTAAAACAATTCTGCAATTTTTTCAATATATATATATATATATATATATATATATTGTAAAGTAAAATCTATATAATAGGGATAAAAATAAGACGACGCGTTTCGAGATAATAATAATCTCATCAGCAGGTCACAAAATGTACCAAGGAGGTACACTATATGGAAACATACAGAAAATAAATAAAATTTATCCAATAAATTATTGGATGAAAATAATTTTATTTCCTTATTCCTTAAAATTAAGAAAAATGCAACAAATGCAATCAATCCCATTCTCGCAAACCAAACATTGGCAGCTATCAATTGCCATTTGAAAAAACGATGTTTTCTCTATCGTTCCGTACTTTACAAGGTAACGGAGACATATGATAAAGATGACAACTAACAGCACACCAAAAGCTAATCTTTGAGATGAAACTTCTCACACGATGTTTTCTCTATCGTTCCGTACTTTACAAGGTAACGGAGACATATGATAAAGATGACAACTAACAGCACACCAAAAGCTAATCTTTGAGATGAAACTTCTCACACTCAATGCAATCAACTCAATTTTAGCCTTCCCATCAAATCCAAAACAATCCGAAATCTCATCGATTTATTATATTATTCTTTATTCGCTTTGGAGTGTTCAATATTTGACAGTAGATATTTCAATTTTAAAAGTTTTAAACTCAATGATTTGAAATTAACTCTTTAATTCATGGCCATGTAAATTTGGAATATATATATATATATATATATATATATATATATATATATATATACATTAGGTTGGATATAAGTTTTTACCGCTTTTATATTTTCTTTTATTTTAGAACAAATTTTTGCTGCTTCACAATATGTGGCACACAATATGTACAATATAAATTCGATAAAGCTCTTTCTGTTCTAGAAGAATATACTAATCGTCTTTTTGAGATTTAATTTTTTATAACTTTTTAGGCTTAGAAATGGAATATCCAGGATGTAAAATGCAACATTTTTACACCTATTCTTCTTCACTTTCCCTCGAGGCAAAAAAAACTTGCTAAAGCAGACCGGAACATATACGATGTTCAAAAATTTGGAATTTTGACGTTGATGAGATGCCCACAACAGAAGACATTCTGAATTAGACCAACGCGAGGACAGTCACGAAACAAGTGGTTAATAAAAAAAGGAGTTGTGCGATCATAGAACGATTCTCAATTATATTTATTCAATATGAATTTCCCAAAATTCAGCCTTGGTTCATCATGTATTTAACGAAGACAACAAAGAAAATCGCTTTCAAATTGCTTCTTAACATTTCACTGAAAATCGAGTAACTCGTGGTCATAAACAACACCTTTTTGTACCGAATCGTCATAAAAGATGAGAAATGGTACATATAAATAAATATGAAACAAAGAAAGTAGTGAGATTATATGGTGCACTGTGAATGAATCCCACGTTCATCAAGCTCTACATAGTTTAGCTTTACTGTATGAAAAAGGCTATTCTACTGCAATGACTCAATTGACAGAGTAAAATCATACTGCTTAACAACAACGTGAAACCTTATATTGCACAAGTCGTCAAAGTTGCACTTCAAGAGCTCGAATTGAAGTTACTTCAGCATTTGTTGTATTCTACCGACCTTGCACCAGCATATTACCCTCTTTTCCGCTTCCTGTTGAACCATATGAGGGACGTCAACTTCGACAATTAAGAAGAACTTTGAGTTCTTTTGATTTTAATGTATATTAATGAAATACAAAGATGATCAGTGTAATAATAAAAAATGGCTCCAGCAAAAAACGTTCGAACATCGAACCACCCACTGTGTTTCTGTTACCACCGACGGGTCTTCTGGGCAACCTTAATATTTTAATAATTTTCCTAAAATAATATCACACTCCTTTTTTTAATTAATAAAATCATAAAAAATCATTTTTATCGATTTTTTTACAATTATTTTTTTCAGAATAATAATTCTTTAAATAATATTTAAATTTATTTCTTTTTCTCACATTTTTTTAAAAATATTTTATTTTCTGCTTTTGTTTTGCTTTTAAAGGTAGAAAAATAGAAATGAAAAATAATACTTTGTGATTCATTATTTTAATAATGCATTATTTATATTTTACAGACATCAGCTTTTATCGACTCTGTATATTTTTGTTTTCTTTTAGGAAATCTAATTTCAGATTTTCGTTGCTTTTGTACATTGAAATAAATATTTTCATTTCAAACAATTTCAATATTTCGTTTCTTGGTTTATGAAGAGAATTTATTTATTATAAATTTTTGATTATTTTTTTCTTCTAAAAGGCAAAAGAAAATAATCAATTAATTCATTGTACTCAAATTGAGGCAAAATTTTTATTTAATTAAAAAAATTAAAATAAATTTTTATAAAATGTTCAGTAAAGCAAAATTTTAATAAAGAAAAATAATAAAAAAAGAAATAAATAAATAAATTTTATTACTTTTCGGCATTTATTAAAATTTTCAAGAAATTTGTTAGGTAAATTTTAATTTATTTTTAATATATTTCAATATATTTTTCATAATAATTATTGAAATTCTTTATAAGCACAATTAACAAATATTAAAAGAAATTATTTTATTATTTTTGATTCTTTATTTTAAAAATTTGTTAATTTAAATAACTTAGTATTAAAAATAAAAAATTATATATGGAATAAATATTTTTTTTAAAAAAAATTGAATAGAAGTACGAAAATAATTGCATGAAATAAATTTAAATTATTATGTTTTTATTATTTTAAACTGTTTTTTAATTGTTTGAAATATTGTATTAAAAATAATTTGGTAAATAATACAATTTGATCACTTTAACAACCTTCTTTTTTCTTTTAAAGATTTATAATATTTTAATTTTGTTAGCAATGTCATCAGTTACTCGATCAGCTTATTAGATATTTGCAAGAATTAATGTGGTGTATTAAGAGATCAGCAAAAGCAATTCGCATTTGCGTTTTCTCCATAAAACTTTCATAGGTGGTCATCGTTCTTGAATCAAAATTATATTTATATAACAAAGTTTTTCTTCTTGAAAATGATCTGATATTGTTTTCGTAGACACCGAGCGAGACTCTTCGAGCACGAATAACCAATGGAAATCCATCGGTCAGACATATGTATTTGTATTCATGTCTGGTCAATCATGAGAGAGGTTATAGTCTGTGAGAGCCAACATTCAAACACCTATCATATACTCTATGTAGAGTAGTACCATATATCAACTAACACAATACACTGTCGGCAGAAAGAAATTAAAAACTGCTAACACAACAGTATATTGGCCTTTATATGGGGTCAAAAAGGTCAGACAATAATACATGCTCTCAACACTAAGGATGAACCCTCTCTCATAAAATCCCAAACAATCATACAGTACAATTTATCTTAAAGAGGGACATCCGGCACATCATGCTCAAATATGTCTCCCTCAGTGTCCAATTTTCCGTCATCAAAGTCCTCAGGGTTGTGGGTAAGTAACGGGCATTGGATCTCCTGTAGGTTGGCTCACGCGTCCTGAAAGTCATTCCATTGTAGAGCCGACAATTTGATATTGGAGAGTACGCAGGCACGGGCAATTGGTACTTTCCTTGTTCCTAAAAATAAACCATTAAGAATACGTTCATTGTTGGGTAACCATGATCATAATGGCCAAACAATGAATGTATCCAGTTCAACCTTCCATGAGTCCCCATAAGAATGTAAATAAATTTAATTATATTTCTAAACGTCTTATTATTTAAACAAATTTAAATTATAATTTATTTAAAATTAGATTAAAAAAATTATTAATTAAATTAAAAAATAATCTTACTTATTTTAGAAAATATTTTAGATAAATTATTTATGATATAATAATTTAATTTTAAAGTTAGTTATTTAAATTTTAAATTGAATAAATAATTCGACGTTTTAAAATATTTAAAATATCAATCTTCCATCTGAGTGAGAGAAACACAATCCTAAAACAACATACCAAACAACATACAGTAAACACCATTCAAAATATTCCTCACCATATGTAATTGGATAAAACCTTTCGATTAGACAGATGATGTGTATATTGACAAAGAATCAAGCCTTCAGAGTGTGAAAAGTTGTTAAGAGTTTAAAATTTAAATATTAACAATTTTCTTCAGATGATTTGTAAGAACTAAGAAAATATGAACCTCCTAACTAGTTTTATTTTGTCTGAAATTATGATTTCTCCCTGATGCAACAGGGATAGATTAAACATTGATTTTTACAGATTTATTTCAAACAAAATTATTAGTTTAGGAATTATCTGGATTTTTGATCGTTTTTACAAACAAAGTGAATTTTCTAAATAATATAGTAAACCATAACTGTTAGGATCTCAAACTTTAAGAAATAAAAATATATTTTTTAGTTTAAAATATCAAAAATTTACTAATAATAAATTTAGAGAAATTTCGTAAAAGTTTTTATAAAAATTTTTCTTTTAAAAAAAATATTTATTTCTTGAATTTTCTATTATTGTTTTAGTGTGTCAAAAATTTGATTAGGTTTTTTCTGTATCTAAACAAGTTTAATTTTAGGCAATTTTACAGTATTAGCGGAAGAAATAGTTTGACAAACGACTCCGTATTCGTTATTCTTATCTGTAGTACCCGGTATAAGGGAACCAGCAGGAGGAAACAATAAATCGAAGCAGATTTTAAATCTGTTATTTTCCATCTCCTCAACATCAAATTGTTGTTGGAACAAACTTTAAAAATTTGATTTAAACTTTGATTTGTAAACAAAGTTTTTTATTCAATTTGAGTTTATTCTTTTATTATCGTTAACCCGTAACTACTACAATCCTGTTTTCGGTACATTGGCACTACAATCAGGTCAAATTGACAGGCAACATAATTCATTCAGTTTTCATTGTTTTAACAAGTAATTATCAATAATTATAAGCAAAACAAGCCAAATTAGAGCTTGGCTAAGATGAATGATGGTATAACACACAAATATATACACTTCAAATAATTAAAAAAACATCAAACCTTCAAACATATGTCATTTATTATTCACTTATCTAAAGTTATTAGGTTGTTCGATATGAAACGGGTCAAACTTCACACCTTACATTTCAATCGCGTATAACTTAACTTTGAACTATCGTATGAAAATAAATAAGGTATTTCTTGACAGATATATTATTCCTCTTTAAAAATCAATTATTTAATTTCAAATATTTAATTGAATAGTTTCTTGTCAACAAACAATCAAACAGCGCAATGGAAATCAGTGAAATC
>MQRK01249923.1:50545-62362 GCA_001938485.1 Girardia tigrina
ATTCTGTATTTAATATGATAAACATCAATTTATTATGAAAAATTCTGTATTTAATGTGGAAAAATATCAATTTATTATGAAAAATTCTGTTATTATTTCAAAAATTTACCTTACAGCATAAGTGAGGCAGTGAGGCAGGCAGTGAGTGACTTGGGCTTTTATAATATAAAAAAAATTGAACCCCCGGCAAGAGAGGCCCGCGAAGCGGGCCGAGCGCGCTAGTATATATATATATATATATACGGAATTTAGAAACCTATTTTTGAAGGCCTTTTACTCAATCAATTTTTTCCAAACTTTGTACACTTACTCATTCTCAAAATTCAATATTAAAATTCAATATTAATTTAAAAAATTCAATATTAACTTTTACAAAAATTTTAAAATTTGTTTAAATGAACTAAATGAAATAAAAAATAACAAATAACAAATATGGCACAATACAATTTAAATTAACTTAATGCGTGTGATTTGAAAATATAAATGTCTTGCTGTAATTTTGTGGATCCCGATCCAATAAAATGATTTACACTGAATCGTTTCGTCTTCTTCTGAAAACCGAACTTGTCGGTAACTGTTTCACAATTGTTGTGTTGTCGACACTACTAATGTTGAATTACACGATACGAGAGTCGTCACAGCCTGAAACTTCCGCAGTCCTTTCTCGCGAATGATCGGTCCGACCGAGCTTGTCAGGGACACACGTCTTCCGCATGCCGCAATTCAACACGCGGTTGGTCTAACCCGATCCGGCGGCACCTCCATGAAGTTCGAACTCTTTGGTCATTCTCATGCGACCCACGCTCTCGATTCCGGCTTGATGGCGGATCCGACGACACATCGACTGCGACCAATTGTCCTGTGGTTACCACTCTCCACTATGACCCAACGGTGGCCCCGTCACCGGTGGAAGCGGAGCCTCATAAACTCTGCACAATTAAGTGGTCAGCGATATGCCCACTCTATCACAACTTATATATAGGTAATTTCAATACATCTATTGTAAAAAATATCTAAAAATGTTTCAAAGAAATATGAATTCGTTATTTTGAAATCTTTTATCAATAGGTACACAATTTTACAAAATAGATATTTTTACAGGCATTTAGATTAGTTATAATAAGTAGGACCTGGTTTTTCTAAGCAAAATTTTTCCAATTTCCGTGGTGCGGTGTGTTTACAGTATTCTATCATAAATTCATAATTCGTATATTATACCAATGACATAATATCATTATCAAAAGTGTTGGTAGAGTCCACGCAAAATTTGAAAATCAATGGATATCAGAAAGCTTTGCTTTAGATTTGTACCCCACTTCTTGGCTGGTGAAATTATGCTAAACCGCTTGGATTGCAATCAGAACATGTAGAACCTGTGGAACTACCATGGTGAGAATTTACTTGCAAATTTAATTATTGAGGACAAAACCCAACTATGAATTTGCCGTAAACAAAGCGTGAATCAACAGAGTGGAAATTGCCTGAAGAGAAGCTATCTTTGAAGATGTGAACGGGTACAAGTCATAGACGATATTATAAAGGTGTTATTCCCACAGATTTCGCGGATAAATGCATCACTATCAACGCTGCTTATTACAATCAACTCTGGCCAACCGCCAGAAAGCATAGAGGGAAGCAGAAGAACATATCACATGGGTTTCAGCGGGCATTTCTCGGCGCACAATTAGTGCTTGTGGATCATCCGCAGTACAACCCAGATTTAGCACCAAATGATATTTATCTCTTCAGACATCTAAAGAAGCGTTTGAGAGGCATCTTGTTTGAATCCAAAGACGATTTGAAGATTACGTGGATGATTTCTTCGTCACATACCTCCCTAGAAATTTTCAAAAAGGTGTTTTCTGAGTTGATTATTCGTTGTGGAAGTGTGAAACGAAAGAGGAATTATGCTGACAAATGATGCCAACAAAATTTAAACTTGTTGTGTTCTAAAATTGGTCATTTTTCGAATTCATTTTCTTTGTCAGGCCGGGTACTTATTGAACGCACCTCGAAAACTCAATATATAGAACAACAACAACTTGAAATTTTTTAATGTTTAAAATAATTATGATTTCTATTTTTAGGTAGTTGTTGATGGTCTTATCAAATTTTGGCCGAAGATGCATAGCTTTAAAGAATTGATGTTTCTTAACGAACTGGAAGAATGTCTGGAAATATGTGATAAAGAACAGTTCAAGAAAATTTTGAAACCTCTATTTATGCAGTTATCGAAATGTGTTTCTTCCTCAAATTTTCAAGTAGTAAATGGGTTTTAATTTTATTTTCTCTTTGATTAAATAGGTTTGCGAGCGAACACTCTATTTGTGGACAAATGTTGAAATAGTTGATCTAATAAATCAAAATATTAGAGAAATTCTACCACTTATATTTCCCGCTTTGTATAATTCCAAACAACATTGGAATAAGTAATACTAAATTTCATTTAGAATTAATTACTATAAAATCACTTATACTCTTCTGTGGACAAACTTAAATATTAGTTTTATTCTCAAAATATCAATATGGATTATACAGGGTAATTCAAAAGAATGCATTTATTCATTTTGAAAGCATTTTAATGGACTGAATGGCTGTTCATTTTGGTACAGGAGTTATGCTTGTTAAGCTGGGTGTCAATTTATATTTTTAAGAAAAGAAATTTTTTATTTACCCTCAAAATGGTGACTCCTAAGCTGAAGGCTAGAGTTATTGAAAAAATGCCATTATCATATTACAGTGTTCTTTTAGTGGATTAGACAGTTTAAAAATACTTGTCTAAAGGAACGAGCTCTGGAAAGTAGGAAGAAAATGGGTATTAGCAACGGTAGCGGTTACCATTGCAACGGTTCCAGTTCACTTGACAACGCTTCTCATTGGCTCCTGGTCCCCTAGTAACGGTCGAGATCACCCTAGCCCTAGGCAGAAACGGTTTTGATTTCCTTAGAAACGGTTCCGATTGTCCCGGAAACGCTTCTGATTGGTTACTGGGCCCCTAGCAACGGCTCCCATTTCCCTAGCAACGGTTCAGATTGCTTCCCAGTACCTTGGTAACGGTTCCGATCACCTAAAAAACCAATCAAATCACTCGAAAACCTTGACAACCGTCACCGTTACCTTAAAAGTCATCGAAAACACCTTAAAATCACGTTGACAACCATTGAAATCACGTTAATAACAATCGAAAACACCTTGACAAATGTCACCGTGACCCTAAAATCATCAAATTTACCTCAACAACCAATCAAATTACATCGAAAACACCTTAGAAACCATCACCGTTGCCTTAAAAACCATGAAAATCACCTGAAAAATCATCGAAAGCATGTAAAAACCACCAAAATTATATGAAAATGTTCAAATCAATACTGCACTAGGCTGGACCTTATTTGTTGATGGATATCATCCGTTAAGAAATTGATCATTCATGTTCATAAATACTCCCCAATGAGAGGTAGAAAAGAAAGAGATGGCAGAAATTATTCAATATAGAAATTTTCAGAAATTCGTTGTATTTAATTGTTCATTCAAGTTGTATTGTTGTGTTAATAAATCTTGTTATAAATGTATCTTTGTTTTAATGCATCAATTAAAATAAATGTAATAAACGTTATAATATATCGTGATATCAAGGCATTTTGTCATTAATTCAAAATCCACTTACGAAAATGGTGAGTTTTTACTTGAGCTCCGTATATTTATTAATTTGTATTTTTCTTAGAATTGCAATTTCTACAATTACTGTAAATACCTATTTAATTCAATTGAATATTTCGTCTGTCCAAAATATGAAAAAGTATGTCAATCCAACTATGAAGATTTTTTCAATGATCATAATCAATATCAGGTTCCTTTCATCAATTAAAAAAAGAATATACTCAAACAATACATGTCGCAAATTATTCAAGAGATCATTCCAACGAAAATTCAACAATGTCCATTATACAGATGCTGTATAACCAATTTCCACAATACTCAAAATTGTCATGATGAAGCGCTACTATGGATATATGTTCAATAGATGTGAGTATTACATTTGTCCAGTATGTCAAAATGCAAGTAGTGGTTACTGCCATCAATTTTATGATAGCCACAAGGACCATTTGTGTGACTTTTCAATAAAGTCCAAGAAGACAATATTTTAGTCATCATCCAATCAAGTATTCACTGAACCAAAGTTACAATTGGGAAAAATGTATTTTTTGAGAAAAATCTATTTATTTATTTACAATTTATTATACATTCATACATTACTCTGAGGAATTATTATAAGTTTTTATTTTTACTGTTTTATTATTATTTAATTATTTATTTATTTTAAATAATGTTCTTATGTATTCAAAGTTAAATATTAAGTATTAAATTCTTAACGACATGAACTTCAACAGTTTTACTTTGGAAATTTTTGGTAACTTTGTATTACATTTTACATTACTTCCCTGTTGATGAGAAAATCCCCTTCAATTGAACGTTGGAGGACACCAATATTGGAGATCAAATCTTCTTCAACACATTTCATCTATTACCGACGCTGACGTTACTGAATACCACAATATTTCAACTTCTATATTACCGCATTTTAAGATAATATAACCTTCCGGCTGACTTCTGAAATATCTTGTGCTCATCAATATCTGAAATAACTCAACCCAATTAAGTAGATAGACACCTGTCTTACATTTTTCCACCAATCTTAACTTAATCATAGTAATCTTCTTTTTCTTTCAACATATCTATAATTTCTATTTTATCTTCTTCCTCTTATGTACATATTAGTGATCTTGATACCTTTTTATCCCTGTATACATGGGAAATCTTGAAATCGATGGTAATCTTTGCAACAAGTAAACAGTCACAATTCAATGGATGGTCTATTCTTCATATAATCTTGAAATTATAATGTATTTCATAGATAAAATTACAAAACAAATCAGCATTAATCAATATTTAGTACACATTAAAGTAAAAATTTATCAATCATATATTTATTTACAAATAAAAACAGTAGTTTTACGGATCATTAATTACAAATACAAAACTTGAATTAAATTTACCGAGCAGTACGTTACACTCCATCATAAATGTTTTCTAGGCAAATCCATACAATGGTTTTCCATGCTTTGAAAGTGATGATGGAGATGGACCAAGCTTTATTCGACGAATACACTTCTCAATTTAAAGAAACTCGTAACAAGTTTTATTTTTTGATTAAGTGTTAAATGACTTTTAAATATTTTATTCAGAGAAAAACAACAATTACAGAATAAAAACGAAAAATGGAATAAAATGCTTTTGAAAGCAAAGAAAAACCCTCTTTTTAAAAAGTATTCCAGTTCTATTTTATCCTCTTCTTCTGTATCTGTTGTTGCTGAGGACGAACCCAAAAATGTTAAAGAAATCGGAGTCGAAGTAATACTGAAACTAATTTTGTATAAATTAAGAATGTGATATTTTACTAAGTTTTGCTTTAAAAAAATATATACATTTAAACCGCGATTAGCAACCATTAAGTTGTAGAGCGTGTTAAATTTCCGAATTGTATATACCAGGAAAAATGTAAAAGAAACACAATTTATGAAATCATAACTGTTGCAGGTTCATTTAGAACACATGTTAGGTACTGATGAAGCGGCCATCGGATCGAGCTGAGACGGCTGGCACATTTCATTCGTGCTAAAGTTCGCCGTTGGGAAAGAACAGCCGAGCGCTTCGCTGTCGGTCGCAATCCCCGCATGTCAAGTGTCCGCCGGTCGGTGTTTGCCGGTCATCCGTTGTGCACTGCCGAACTTAGGGTGGTGGGTTTCACTTGGAATTGGGGGCGGTCTCTACGATCCTCTCTCGCAACACCGGGTAATTTAGTTAAATAGACAACGCGCACCGATGGTACTCCGCTAGTGAATAGGTGCCGGTGTCGCAGTTGGTCGGATTGGTTCTACCAGTGACGCAAAGTTTCTTGACCCGATGTACCGCAACATTTCTATCATCAGTCGGTCTTCGTTCATTTTTACAAGCTTTTATTACGTTTCATTTGTTTGTTTGTTTGTTTGTCTGTATGGATCAAATCTTGCGATCGAAATTTCACCCACTTCCCGTTGTGCTGGTGACTTGAAATTTTCAGGAGTGATGTATTCTAGATGACAATACACTATTTCATTGTCACTGCTTCCCTGCAGTCAGTAGTTTGTCCGTAAAAAGTCAATAAAGTGCCGTTCTCATGCTTTTCTTAGTAGTAGGCTTTGAAATATACTAAATTTAATTTCCAAATCGAATGAGATTTCGCATGTAGTAATAGTAGGCTTTGGAAATTCAGTCAAAAAAAATTCTGCACGCAATTTAAGACGCGAGATTTTGTACTTATGAGAACTTTAACTTCCTTTGCAGAGCGTACTAACGCAATGACCGAGCAATGATTACTGTAGCAAGACACCTCCTCTCATCAATTACTTATATTTTCTTAAAAAGTAAGTGCTGTTAAAGATATTTGAAAACAAATTTTAACAATCACTCTCTTTCTCATTTCAGATTTATATCAAGCTTCTATGAATTCTCTCATCTTTGGATTTTGTGTGCAAAATTATTCAGTTCAATAAATTTATATATTTCATATCCATACAAATCACTGCAATCAGGTCTTTTAATATGGGAAGTGGGTGAAATACATACAAATCCGCAAACATTTAACAAATTATAAAAGCTTGTGCACCAAAAATTTTTTTGGCGTGATAATTAACAAATAAACTCATGATAAAAACATTTAAATTCGGTCATAAGATTTATTTGTATGTTCAAATTTGTGTACATCCATATCATATTATTAAAACAAGGTTATTTTTTTGATCAATTTTTTACAAATGTTTTTTACATTTAATTGACCTGATCAACACAGGTGCGGTATCAAAATTTGAAGTTATGATACCAAAATTTTATTATTATAACACAATAACATATTTTTCGAACTAAATTTATAAATTACTTTTATTAAAATTTCGTTAAAATTCTTTTATTTAAATTCATTGTTAAAATCTTCATATCGGAAATTTTTCAATTATGAAGTTTTCCTTTTAATCGTTAAACACAGTGCCTTTTGGGGGAAAGGTAGAACGGTCATCTCACAATAAAAATATATTACAAATATATTATATTGTTTATTAATAGTCATATATAAAATTAAAACAAGTGTTTTTTATTAACATTGTAATGATTCTCCGTACTCATAAACTGAAATTATAAGGAAGACAAATTTAAGAAATTCAAAATTTTATTTATGATTACAATCAGTTTATTTAAACAAGAAATAAATAATTTATTTTAATTTTTTAAAGTGTATAATTTAATTTTTTTAATAAAATTATATCATTAGAAATATATCCCAGAATTTTGTCCAATTTTCGTCTGATGTATCATGTTGAATTCTTTTTTACTGTTCTTATCTGTGGCCGCATGACGTCTTCTAAATAACCAGAGATCAATGTGTTTTGATGGATTGAAGTCTCAAAGGCGGTCCGACAAGTTTGATGAATAAAAGTGCTGATAGTGTCTTAGTCTTTAACGAAGCTCTTGTCAGGGTGGCAATTTTTGCGAAAACTCGTGTTCGCATTGACTGGAAGATATTGGAATGCTATTCAGGGTAGTTACCAAATGCAATAGTGTTTCTGGATATGTCTTTTCGAGGATATATTCACGAAATCCTTGAATCATTTCCCTTTCATTGAGTTGCAATTAGATTGACAAGTTTCGAATCTCTTCTTCTGCGAATGTAAGTTGGGTATCAATATTTTTAGGGTTAAAAATCAAATTAAAAAAAAATTAAAATAAATTGAAAAAAAGGTAGTGGAACGCCGTTCCATGACAAAAAAAGCATTGGTTAAACATATATTTTCTTTTATTTATAAAAAACCTTTACTAAACTTTTCGACTTTATTATTATAAAATTTTTATTTAAAATATCTCAAACTAAACTTTGTCATTTATTATTGTAAAACTTTCATTTTTTCAAGAGTAAAATTATCATTTTAGATTTTAATATAAAATATTTTTAACCCTAAAATTTTTCAATGTTTTAATTTATAAAGACATATTTTTTAATGTTTTGAAAATTCCTTTGAGAGATTTTAAATGCTAAAATTCAAAAAATTATGTGAGTTCCTTAAAATTCTTACAATCTATTGTTCTATTTTTGTGTAGTAGTTGGATGGAGTATTTTTAATGAAGTCTTCGTAAAAATTGAATATTTTATGTTTGTTTAAGGTTGTGATTCATCTAGTGAGAAAGCTGATTTATGTGTAAAATAGTATGATTGTTTAAATCTAACATGATTCAAAATTTAAATCAGAATTTTAAAACTTAAGTTAAACTTTCAATTTAACAATAGGTGTTGGAGGAATATTTTAATTTAGTGATGACTTGTTACTTTGGACATGTGTTAAGCTATTCTGACATACCTCCACGCAGTGTCCTTGGGAAACTAGATGTGAAACTCTCTCGGTTAAAGTGTCCGAAGCTTGCCCCTCTAGTGTGCCGTATAGTTAGTATGCTTAGCTTGCAATCCACTACCGTAAAAGGCAACACTTTCTGATCGGGATTATGGAAACGCCTAATGACTGGACCCATAATCAGTTGAGTACTTGTACGATACACCGACTCAGCTCCAGATAGTCTCTATGATTCATTTATCAAGGGTTAGTGCTGCATGAGTTCGCTCATTTAATTTAGGCCTTTAATTTAGAATGTTGAATTTTTTTTGTTTAGTTTAGAATTTGGAAATGTACTTCTTCAACCCAGATGGGAAATTAATATGTTAGATGTTCGCAATGATAGTTATTCAAGAATAATTTGCATTTTAAATTACAACATAAAATATTAAAAAAAATTTTAAATATTATATTGTTAAATCATTTTAAAATTCAATTAATTTTTAGATAGAATTATTAATGAAATTAAAAAGTAGAATTGTTAAAATGAAATCAGAAAATAATTTAAAATGAAAATTTGTACGAATAATTGTTTGTTAACAAGACGTTATCAAAATCTTATTAATTTAGATAGATGTCAAATTACAAAAGCTTTACTGAGAATTGTCACAAATACAATTCAAACTGTGACGAAAATAAATGTGTAGAAAACCATTTTGTGTTCTTAATGAGGGGATTGGCACATCATGCATTTAATAATTAGCATATCATAGTTTTTTTCATATAAAAGTTGGGAAAATTGGAAAATACGAACTTTTTTGGTCGAAATTGGAAAACAAGAACATTTTTTTTTTAAAATTGGAAAATACGAACTTTTATTATAAAAATTGGAAAACACATTAAGTTTATTTAAAAAAATTGGGCAAAATTGTTTTAATATACTTAATAAAATTACTATTTTAAAGACCTGTGAATGCTTTTAACAACCTAAATTTAAATGAATTGTTTTTAGTTGATACTGAATTCGATTCAATCGATGAGTTTGACCAAGAATTCACCAGAGTGGCTTTTCGCTTTGGACTCAAGTTTAAAAGAATCCATAGAAATAAAAAACTATAAACTTTGATTGCTGTTCTACATTTCAATTTAAAGTCACTGCTAGAGTTAAGCTAGAGTCTACAAAGTGTATTGTTAGATCAAGCAACATGATTCATACATGTGATTTAAATCTCACTAGAGTGCATCAAAATGGCAAGTTCTTGCAGAAACTAATCTCGAAACTATCAAACCAAAAATGTTAATAGAAAAAATGTGGACAGATTTCAGGCATAAAGTTATGTACCATACTTTTGATCTGCCATAAAATCTGCAAAAATAACCGCTGGGTTAGTTTTGAAAATTCTTCCTCGTTAATTTTATCTTTGAAAGATAATATAACAAAAAATGATGGTTTTGTTCAAGTAAAATATTCTGAAACAGGATATTTTGAAAGATTCTTCATAATGTGGAAAGCTTCAAAAGATTTTTTTAATAAATCGAGAAAGCTTTTATATATTTGTCAGGGATTAAAATTGAACTGAACATTTTTGATGCAGTAAATTAATCGAAATGAATAATAATGTAAAATTCTTTAAGATAATTTTATCATAATAATTAAATTAAATAATTAAACTATTTTTATGTATATAAATATTTATACTATATATGGTTGGTAATTTAAATAAATTGGTTCCTCCTAAAAATAAATGAATCATATTAAAATAAGTAAATTGTTTTAATAATCAGAATTTTTGCGAGATAATTTAAAAAGTGGAAAATTATTTTTTTTAATAAATTGTTACTGGAAATTATTTGTTGGCTTTCATTGTGGAGTATTCTGCCATTCCGAAAGAAGATAACAATATTGATGGAACATTTTTATCTGGACCATTTAAGGGAACTCTTTTAATTGCAGTTTCTCAGGATGGGCTCGATCAACTCGTTTTAATTGCAGCTGATGTAGTTGAATTTGAAAATTCTGGTAGTTGGACTTGGTTTTTTAGCTTAATTAACACACAAGGAACCTTGAATTCACATATTGTCATAATATTTTCAGACAGAGACAGGGTATTCTAAATGCTTTGCAATCAATGGCTCCAAAATGCTCAATCTCATACTGTACAAGGCCCATTGCTAAAAATTAAATTTAGAGATGAGAATGCTTTGAATCATTTTTAGAGAGCTGAGAATACACTTTCAGAAGCAGAATTTGAGCAGACGTCAATTTAAGGACAATTAATAAAAAAATTTACACTAGTTTTAGCTTCATAAATCCTGTTTTCTGGGTCAATTCCAAATTTCCAGTTCCTAGATTTGGTAAAAAAATACGAATAATCCTGCCGAATCAATGAATTCTGACCTGAAAAGATATGTTGATAAAGATATTTGCAATTTAAAATTTCAATAAACAATTACGCAATGATAACTTTTTCTGAAAGCAGAGCCAAGCGATTTTCAACTTCTGTGTTCGATAACTGTTTAAAAATCTTGAATAGAAATAATCTATAAGCTACACAACTGACTGTAATAACTTATATTAATGCAATTTATTTGGTTGACAACAAATATCGAGATAACTTATCCGAAAAAAACTTGTGAATGCTTCAAATGGATCAATTCTAAGATTCTTTACATTCATTTATGTGCTGTCATTGCTCATAAAAGTTTAAATGTTATTTATTTCGTTTCTGATATGTATACCGCTCAAAGTATTGTAGTTCATATTCTTATAACGTACTCCCTTTGACTGCAGCTAATTTAGTAAGATCGAATATTCAAGCTTCAATCCGAAGAAGAGGAAGAGGCAGACCGAAGATAAGAAGAAATACTGCTGCTTATGAATGACAATGAAAGTTATTAAATAAATGTAGTCTATAAAAATCGTGTTTTTTAATTTTTATTATTTTTTTATTAATTCATTTGTCAAAGAAAAGTTAGTAATGTCCAATTTTGACAAAAAAATTCGTGTTTTCCTAATGCTCCATAAAAGTTATATTAAGACTTGAATCAAGTCAGAAATTTTTCATTTTTTATCGCATGTGAAAAAAACGTTGCATGCAAAAAATGCTTCTTCTACCATTTTAAAAAATGGGACTAAGTTTTTTGTGTTATAATTCTTTGAACATACAGTGACATCACAGAGTGATTGCTAACAAGTTCTATTGTGTAATTGATACTCACCTGTTTCTACTGAATAATTTGAAACAAAAATAGGAAACAGTGTGATAATCAATTCACAATGACTTATGCAGTTCTGTTACTTATTCATTCATCGTAATTCACTCATGCTTGTCATTGTTGAGGTGCCGGGCTGAGTGGTGGCGACCAGTACCTCTTAATTATGTGGAGGTTCACCGGCGGGAAAGAA
>MQRK01249928.1:14131-34467 GCA_001938485.1 Girardia tigrina
TCAATTTTAACCTTCTCATCAAACTCAAAACAATCCGAAATCTCATCGATGCAATTTGACTGAAATGCCTGACCAAATGGAAATCTGAGAGAACGTTGTGTTCTCTCAACTGTACCAGTTTTGACACTGGGGACACTCAGCATTCGGATTGTTTTTGTTCCGAAACGGGATATCCATTATTCTTTTTATGATATCGGTAACTTCTTTAGCTCCAATATCCCGCATCGGGAAGGCTTCCACCCAACCAATGTCGCGGTCAATCATGGTGAAGAGGAACTTTTTTCCTGTGATTTCTTTGAGAGATCCAACTAGATCGATGTGAACCACTTTGAGTTTTCCTCTATTCGTGATAATGCCTTGAGGGACTTGGTGTGTCTTGTGATTTTATTTGCCGGGAAATTTTGACAATGTCGGACCCATTTTCGAATTTAACTCTTCAAGTAAGGCCACACATAACGTTTGGTCAAGAGTTTGATTGTGACATATGCTCCTCCATGGCATAAGTTGTGGAGTCTGGAAAATACGGCATATCTTTCGCATTCTGGTAGAAGGATTCTTGGAATTTTTGTTGACTTATCTACCAGTAGGCCGTCTTTGCTTCGGTCTATAATCAGTGAAGAGTGAGCGATGTTTTGGATAGACGGGTCTTTCTTTTGATCTTCAATTAGCTCTTTGAGGGTGATGTGGGATAATTCCTCGGTGTGCTCTTCTTCCTGATATCGGAATAGGAAATCGGTTACTACTTTCACTGAGCCTTTGATGTAGTTTATTTCCATATTGAACTGAGAGAGAAATTGGATCCATCGCGATTGTCGATTTGATGAGTTCTTTATTGTTTTGAGATATAGTAGAGGCTTATGGTCTGTTTGCACTGTGAATTGGTCGTTCTCGATGTAATGCTTGAAATGCTTAACCGCAAGTACTATAGATCGCGGTCGAATGTGGCATATTTTCTTTCTGTTGTGGTAAGTTTCCTAGAAAAAACATATTTGTTTCATATTACCTTCTTTATCTTCTTGGTTGACGCTGCTGCCTACTGCTGTTTCTGATGCGTCTGTACATAATATGAGTGGGGAACTGTCGTCAGGTAGACCCATTGTTTTTATATTTTTGAGTTTAGATTTTGCTTCATGAAAAGCTCGCTCATGTTTCACCTTGTTTGTTGGTCTGTGCGACCAGGTCGTGAAGAGGGGTTAACGTCTCTGATAGTTTTGGAATTAGCCATTGGTAGAAGGTGATTGTCTGATGAACCTTCGTTGGATTTTGGTGGATCTCAGTGACTCTATTGCATCAATATTATACAAGTTCCTCTGTGTTGGTTTGACACCGAGTTTCGAAATGTTGAAACTTAAAAAATCAACCTTTGATTTGTTCCAGTGCATTTACTGGTGTTGATTTTTAGTTTGGCAGACTTCAATCTGTTCAGGATATCTTGTACATGATGCTTGTGTTCTTTTTCGTCTTTTGAAAATATAATAATATCCTTGATGTACGCCAGGGTGAATGCTTCGGATCCTCGTAGAATGGAGTCAATTGTTCTCTGAAATGTCTGCGCCGCATTCATTAATCCAAAAGGCAAGAAGTTATATTCATGGAGTCCGAAAGGAGTGATGACGGTCGTTTTGTGTTTGTCAGCTTCCTCAGTCGGGATTTGATGATAGGCTTTCTCGATGTCGATCGTAGTGAAAAAATCGCATTTTGATATTTCGTCGAATATATCGATTTTTCTAGGAAGAGGATACCTGCTAGGCCTGGTTTTGGCGATTAGGAGTCTGTAATCACCGCACGGTCCAAGTGTGTCATCCTTTTTCTTAACGATCACGAGAGGAGAGGACCAGTCGCTATTGCTCTCTTGTATAATACCGTCTTTGAGTAGCGAATCGAACTGTTTTCTAACAATCAGACGTAGAGTTTGCCATGTGTCACGCTCTTTGAGAAGATGGTGGACCGTATGTTTCGATGAATAGTGGTGGTAGGCTGATCAGGTTTTGTATTTATATCGGCTTCCGTAGCAGTTTTAGGTTTTTGGAGTCTATCAGGAGGTTGAAATGGGCTAAAAAATCGGAGCCCAAGATTGGTCGGCAGAAGTCTGAGACTGTGAATCTCCATTGGAAGTCTTCGTTTAATACTGGAATATGGAACTGAAAAAATTTCTCACCGATTTTTTTGATTTTGACGTTGATGGTGGATATTAATTCGCGGTTGTTTGTTGTTGAGTGTGGCGGTAAAATGGTTCGAGGTAGAACGCTAATATCTGCTCCTGAATCTATTGAATATTGAATCTATTGAATCTATATCAATATTAAAAAAATGAATATACTTGTTTTTGGTCGTGACAGGGATGATGAAAATAGCATTGACTTTCACCTTGTGTCGAAAGTGATTTTTAGGGGCCTCATTGTTCGACTTCACTGGGTCCTTGGCCCTTTTCCCAGAAAATTTTCTGCTATCCAGGAGCACGGTGTTTGACATTTTCTATCTAATTTACCAAATCATTGATGATAGAAACATAGTCGTGATTCATCAGTTTGAGATTTGTTAAGGCAATTCTTAATCCAACTGATTGCCGATTTAATCTGTCTTCAAACATAGCAATAGAATTGCTATGTTTGAAGACTGATTTTTGGGCTCGATTGTCATCAATTGAGTATCTTCTAAGGAGAAATGATCATCGGCTTTGGTGCTGAGTTCCTCTAGAGTCTAGACTGAGCGATTGGAAACTTATCAGGTGATGTCTGATTGAAGTTGGAAGATCAGCTAGGAATTGCTGTTTGATCAATTCAATTGATGTTCAGTCTGAGTTCGGTCAAGCGGCGTAAGGCTTGGGCTGCTGTCATCGTATTTTCCTTGAGGAGAGCCTGTTTCAGTTTTTCATAACGAGAATTGCAGGAAGGATCTATGGCCGATGTAAGTGTCTCAAAAATTTCAGGAGGTAGGCTGGTAAGAACATGGAAATATTTTTTCTTCTGGCTGGAAATGTTTGCGAGTTTGAATGCGGCTTTCACTTGAATGACAAGTTAGCAATATTTTTGAAAAACGGAGGGATTCTGACTTGAATGTGACTGGATTCAGCCACTTTTCTGACACCAGTGTAGTCACTTTGATCCATAAGTAAAAATAAGCTAAATAACACTTTTTAACTAAATGTTTATTTTTATGAAATTCTGTTTATTTAAACATGTTTAATTTTAATTATTACATTTTAATGCATTTTTAAAATTAAAGTATATGTGTCTGATATTAAGATTTAGGCATTAGGATTATTTTTGAAATATTATTTTGATCACCGAAAATGAAAATAAACTTACTCTTTACCTATTTAATGGGTACGAATTCAATTAATTTGAAAATTTATGAAATCATATCATATTTTATTTTTTTTATATTTATGTTGATATATGTAGGTGATTGATATATTTTTCGATTAAAAGGATGGTGTCTCATTGAGTGGCATATGCCGGGAGTTCCTCAAAGAGGTCCTCCATATCTTCCAGATTGTTGTTGTAATCGGGATCTTCTGGGTCATCCCATCTTTCACGCGGTGCAATTTCATCTTCAAAAAATTGTTGTAGATCTTCCGCAACCGCATTGTCATATTCTTCACTGTCCGGTAAACGTCTCTGGTATCCCGGATCATTTTCAGCTGTTGCTTTGAATCTTGTGATATAAGTCCATTGCTCTGTTGAGTTTCGAATATTGTGAATAGCCCATCTCATTCTAATCGTTTGGATTGTATTATCGTCAAATTTGATTGATATATATTTAGTGCAAATAAAAAATTAATTTAATAAATATTAGTTTGAAAAGAATTTGAAAAGAATGTTTAAACAAGTGACAATTTTTCGGTTCCCAGGTTCCGCAAACTCCAATTACGAACTGTATTGAAAAACTGTTTTTTTCTTTTTCCGTTGGAGCTCATCTGCCATAGGCTTGTATTTGGTTTGGGCTTGGGTAGTTCGTAGGTTTATACTGAGATCAGAATCATATGGTCACTTGACCTCTATTATTAATATTTGATCCTCTGTTTCGATATAGAAATCTGGTTTCCATCCTTTTCCATCGTTGGTGTATAATGACGATTAAAGTCCATATCATCTATGGAGTTTTGCAACAGAAATGTGACAAGCCTTTCTTTCGTCAACGTATGACGCAATATATTGTCGGCTAAAATATCAACTTTTTTAAAAAATTGTGCTACCGTTTCTTCTCCTTTTCGATATTTCAAAGCAGCGTACAAATCTTTGCTGATCTCTGCTGGTTCTAATATTTTTCATATTAGTATTTATACTTTATTGGAAAATATTGAACTCTTTCCATCTTTTAAACTTTAAATTCTTTTCAAACTAATATTTATTAAATTAATTTTTTATTTGCACTAAATATATATCAATCAAATTCAACAGTACGAATTAGAATGCATTCTTCTGAATAATAAATTAATAAAATCATCATAAAATTTAATAACATTTTACTTGTTCCACAAAAATTCTTTCAGCACAATAATGAGAGAAATGTTTGAAATGATTTTGTTATTTTCTCTCATTATTATGCATACTTCTACATGCAAATGTGGAATATTGTGCTGTTGATGAAATTCTATTTTGAATCAATTTAAATGTTTTATTCTGATTTTAAAGAAAAATTTTAATCAACACACAACAATTTATCAATATGCACGATTCTGGAATGTATTTGAAATGTTTTTATACATTTATTAAACATTTTTTAAACATTTACTAAATGTATAAAAACATTTCAAATACATTCCAGAATCATGCATATTGATAAATTGTTGTCTGTTGAATAAAATTTTTCTTTAAAATCAGAACAAAACATTTAAATTGATTCCAAATAGAATTTCATCAACAGCACAATATTCCACATTTGCATGTAGAAGTATGTACATAATAATGAGAGAAAATAATTTATAGAACTTTATCGCCATAGATTCCTTACAGATATTCGTAAAGAACCTCACAAAGAGAGTTGTGTCTTTTCAAGATAAAGGATTTCAGTTTTAGACAGTCGACCATGAGATGTGATTGCATTTCAATAGCTTGAAAGCAGTATATTGGTCCTTTTTGGTGTTGTACTTACCTTTTGTTGGTAGTAATCCCAACCTGAATCTATTGAAGAATAGATATTGCTGTGTTGACAAATGTCTATTCGCAACGTATTTATTGAGTTTAACATTGCTTGAAACCTTTTTGAATGCGACACTTGCATTTCCATATTTTATCAATGTTTCGAAAATTTGTTTCTGTACTTTCTCGTGTAAGACTGTGCACACGCTTTTTCTGTCCATTTTGGTGAGTTGTTTTATTTCACTTGGACTTGTAATCTGCAGTATGAATGTATCACCAGTAGGATCGTATTGTTCTTGCACTTCGAGATTGATTTCATTTCTGAGGTGTTGAGCGGCATAAATAAATTTGGTCCACTCTGTGATCGATTGTGGTAATAGCTACTTTTGATTTGGTTCTTGTATTTCATCCTGGATTAGGTCGAATGGTTTCCTTGTACCATTGTTGAGTTCATATATTTCTACTAGGTCAGCCATGAGAAGTTTTTTGATTCTCTTGTCGTCAGAGAACATCATCAGGATGACGCATGAGATTGACTGGACTTCATATTCGAAGCTAGGTGGCAATGATGCTGGTCCTGCAAATGCTTTATTCAGTCCAAAGAAGGCATTTGGGGTGTTGTCTGGAAGTCCGTTCCACGCATTTATCTTCTTTAGAATGTGTGCATTGATTGAGGAACTTTTTTTCGTATAGGCCTTTGTGAACTTATTGTAGCTTATCGCCAATAATCTAAAGTGGAATATTGTTTTGGGTTGTATGAATACAGCATATGCTATGTTCTTTTGAAAGGGGAGAAGTGGAGATAGCCTGATCTTTTCTGTGTCGACAATTATGTTGTCGATTACGTGATATACTGACTTGTATTTTCTCCCATCTCTGTTTTGACCCAAGTATCGCTGTGGTTCATGGTAATTAACTTTCCTGATGGCTTTTCCGTTAACAGTAAAGATTGGATCATCTTTCTGGGTTTAACCGGAACTTCCTGCCATGAACATTTCGCAGGGTTGAAAGACAGCTCTAAGTGTTTCGCCACTTAGACTATAAAATCAGCCATTTTCTGCAAAGCCTGTTCATTGTTGGTTATAATTACCAGATCGTCTGCGTACGCTTGTATGCAGAAATCTTCGTTGCATTTCCTGTAAAAGATTGTCTCTACATAATCTTTAACAGCATTGATTATGACGTTGATAAATAGACAGAAAAGTAATATATATATATATATATAAAATCTTCTTTTATACCAAAAAAAGCATCACATATACCTCATAAAACATCAAAATTACCATATCAATCAAATCATCAACCATCAAAATACATTAACAACCATACTATATACCATCACATTTACCTCAACAACCATCAAAATTACCATATCAGCTATCAAATGTACCTTATCAACTATATTATCAACCATTAAATGTACCTCAACAACCAAAAAAATTACCATATATCAACCTTCAAATATAACTTATGAACCATACCATCAACCATAAAATTTACCTCATCAACCTTTTTTTTGTATATAATAACCTTTTATTTATATATAAAAGCCTTCTAAAAACCTTCAAATATACCTTATCAACCTTCCCAATTACCTCAACAACCTTCGAAAATCACATTATCAACTTTCAAAGTCACCTTATCAACCATTCAAAAGATAGTTTGATTGATGCAAGATTTCAAAACTATTAACAAAAAATGAGGAGCAGGCCCAATTTATTCTGCAAGTTGTCAGGGAGCATCGGAAATACTATCTTGACAATAAGAAGTCTACACTTCTTCAAGTAATTGCAACCACCTTAACCGTTAATGTTTTTTTAATAAATAAAATATTTTATTTGGCTTGTTCACTTTTCTATTTTACACAAAGGTTGCATAGGGACAAATTTCCAAATACTTGCAAATACGTTAACTATTTATTTTTACAAAGTTCCAGAGTTCACGTCCCAAAACAAGACTTGCACATCCAGAACTACTTCAATCCAATATTTATTGTGAAAGGCGGTTACTTCACTAAGTCTTATAACATCAGATACGTCACGGTGGGACATTGGCATCTCAAGAAATAGTTGTTACGGTTACAGGTACATCCCCCGGGGAGGTTGGAGTTCATGTGGGGAGAATAATAAAAAATTCAATAATAAAAAATTCAATCCTTCGATTTGCGTTTACCACTCGAAATTCAAAGAGCGTTCCCGCAGATGCATTCAACCCTGCAACTGGGAACCGAATTCATCCACCGGTTACTCCAAAACGTATTTAAAATAACGTGAATAAATTTGAGTCAGCTGTGATGTTTCAAATTGCATTTTTAATTTCGGCCGACTGGAATCAAACACTTAGGATTTCTGTACGCTCACACAAAATTTTAAATTTTAATATTTAAAATCCCTCAAAAAATTTTTTAAAAAATTAAAAAAATGTCTGTCTAAATTAAATCATTAAAAAAAATTTAGGGTTGAAAATATTTTACATTTAGGTCTAAAATGACAATTTAATTAATGAAACATCATTATAATGATTCATTATAGAAAAATTTAATGTGATTAAAATAACATTTTATAAAATTATAAAATATAAGAAAACTTTGGTTTAAAATCTTTACTTATATAAAGATTTCTTTAAAATAAATTTTTTTAATAACAAAAACGAAAAAGCTAGTTTAAGATTATTTAAATAATAATAATAATAATGTAAAATTATTTTTGAAAATTCCCAAGGAAGTAAATAATAAAGTATTTAAATTTAGATTTAATTATCTTTTCCTCGAAAAATTGTTCTCGAAAATTTGTTCGACAAATATGTTATTGTGTTAATAAAATTTTTTAATTAAATTAATTAAAATTAATTAAATTTTTTAATATTAATAAAATTTGATAATTTATTTTCAAGTTTTGAAAGAATAAAATTTTATTTTAATATTGTAACTATTTTTTAGATGTTTATTTAAAATCACAAAAGAAAGGTTCATTTAGCAAACTTTTTGCAGTTGGTCTTTTTGAAGGATTTAAAGAAAGCATTGAAATAATAAACGATTTGATATCTGCTTCTTGTATTTTTCTGTCTAGATACTCTTTTAAAGCTCCAAGTCTTGCTCGTGTATGATTACCATTTTTATTTAATAATTCATATCCATGAGGCCAATCTTCTTTATCAATTGTCCCACAAAACTTTAAAATCAAAGTTAATTGGTTTATTTCATTCGATCCTCTAAATATTGCATTTTTTATAAATATTTCCACAAAGATGCATCCCAGACTCCATATATCAACAGATTGGTCATAACGCGGATCCTTCAATAATAATTCCGGAGAACGATACCACAATGTTACAACGTTAGGAGTGTATTCGGGCATCAGTCCGTTTTTCGGACATTTTAATAATCTTGTCCATCCGAAATCTGCAATTTTGATTATTCCTTTTTCATCTATTAATATATTTTCTGGTTTTAGATCTCGATGAATTAAATTATTTTCGTGGATGTAATTAATTCCTAACAAAGTTTGTTTCATGATTGAATGAGGATGAGGAAAGTTTGTTTTTTTAGAGATCCATTCTAAAAGAGTTTGATCACACAATTCGAATACTAAATAGAAATTGGCCTTGTAACCCTTATTGTTATATTTGTGTTTGTAACAAATGTCTTTTAACTTGACGATGTTTTCGTGATCCAAAGATTTTAGAATTTTTATCTCTCTAACAGTTAAAATGTCGAAACAGTCGTTGTTTGATTTAAATTGTTTCACTGCATAAATCTCTTTGGTCTTTTTATGACAAGCTTTGAAAACCTTTCCAAATGATCCTTCGCCGAGGTTTTCTATTTTTTTGTACTCTCCAATACTGGTTAATCCCGAGGGTGAAACGGGATTTTTCGTGGTCGTTTTGAAAAAGAACTCGACATCATTGCAATTTCGAAAAATCTTCTCAAATATATTCATTATTTATTATTTATTTATATTATTGTATTTAATTATTATTTATTGCGTAAATAATTCTGTTGAAGAAAATAATAATAATCTTTTAAAAGCTAACATCAGAAATATAAATTTTATTTTTAAACATTTTAATTGGATAAAATTTATAAAAAAATTAATTTAATTTTTTTAATTTTTATTTTTAAATTTAATTTTGATTTGTAATTTGGAACATATGTATTTCGATATTTAGATGAATATTAAGAACATTTAGACAAGTCTCATTTGAATTTTTATTGCAATTACATTTAGAGTCATTACAACTCTCAGAAAGTCTTTCATCGTTTGCCATCGTTCTAATTGGTTTTCTTATTTCTGTTTTTAATCATGATTATTCGAACAATTTTTCTAAGTTATTTTTTAAAATATTTAACCTCTAAAAAATATTATCTATAATTAATCATTTTTACCATTTCTCAATAAATCCCAAAAAAATAAAAATGTCATCAAATTATTAAAAATGCATTTAATTTAAATTTTACTAAAAATTATTAAACTTAATTTTAATTTTGAAATTAAAATAAATGAAATTTAATTTTGATTAAAATAAAAGAAACAAAATTTAATTAACTTTTTGTATGATTTTCTTAATTCTGAGTTATTTTTATAGTAAAGTTTAAATAATAAGTTAAACCTTAAAAGTGCAAAATATATCTTTTGAGTTCAGAAGTTTCCACAAGATTTTTTTCAGGATGGCAAAATAAATTTTTTTGTGGACCCTAAGATTGGAAAAAATCTGATATTACTTATATTTGGTTCGTGATTAAGATCAAAATTCATAACTAAATTTTATTTTTATTAAAAATTTCATTATACAAACAAATTTATAAGAAACAATATTTTCAGTTTGCGTAAACCAGATTTTAAAATTCTAAATCTAAATATAAATATCGATATACATAAATGTTATTTTATTAAGTTTTGTATAAATTATATTAAATATGTTACGGTCCGCTATCGATTAGGCCCCAGTCAAAAAAATACCTTATAAATACTATAAAACAAAATAATCGAAAGAAAAAAGACGAAAATAATATTATGTAATACATATATTCAATAATAAATACAACAATAATGCTGAGAAGGTTGAGGACCCCGCCATAGTTAGCCCGACCATCAGAAATCCCCGAGAAGTTAATCGCTTTAAAAAATAAAATAATTAATTAAAAAGAGACCAAAATTAATTAAAACACCTCTTGGACGACCCGTTGTTGTTTATGGGTCATCCGACCCTCCACGCGTAGCTTGTGACGAGACCGGTCCCTGGGTGTGGCCTGCGAAGTCATGGTATTTTCCTGAAGAGGGTTATACCCCTGCAAAGAACTGTAAATTAAATAAAGAAAAACAAAGGTTAATTAACGAACAAAGAGTAGCAAATAAAACTTACGATGATTCAGGCCCATGAATAAAGAACAGTGTCACACGATGAACAGTCATCGGTGACAAAGAGGCCTTGTGACCAACAATCATTGTCTGGAGTCAGACACACGGCCTAGCAACAACCCAGCCCAGCAAATCAGGGTTCGAAAATGACTAGCCTGGCCAATCAGAAACGGCCACGAGGAAAGGACACCCCGACAAATGAAATAGTGAATATTATAAATACAATTCTCACAACAATTTTACCACACAATTTCATAAGCCGATTTCCCAAACGACTTTGTACGATCTTTTGAAAAAGCAATTTCGAACGAGAACCCGGACGAACGTTGCAGACCAAACTCATGCGAAGAAAAGAGAATCCCGACTAGGAGACGCGCAGCTAGACGAGAATCGAGTAACTGACGCCATAACCGACGAAGGAAGACGATTGACGCCGAGTGAAGCATCCTACCCTCAACGAACTACCCACAGACGTTTCGACCTAATCGACGCGTCGACGAGCGAGAATTCGACCTGGCATTATTCCAGAGAAATTTATCGTACGGACCTCCGGGCAACCACAGTTTCGTTGTAACTACTGTCACATCTTTGGAAATTGTTATTTTAATTACGTAATAAATATATCGTAACCGAGCTCATATGTTTTAATTCTGGTTAATTCTTTTATTCTTTTATTCTTAATTTTTGACCGTCTGAGTATTTTATTAAAAGAGGCAGGTTAGTTAATTAGGTTGAAACCGTTACAGCCGCGAACGTTGGCGGTTACACCGCCCCATCTAATCGTTTAGCCGTCACCCGCCGTCCCGCCGTCGCCGCCCTCTGATATGCCCCGCGAGAATTTGCGCTCGAACGCGCGTTGGATGAATGTCGGTCGATATGCCGATCCGATTATTGTCGATATAGCCTCGGTGCCCCTCGAAGCGTTCCTTCGGGGAGAGCCGCGCCGAGTGGCTGCCGAGATTGCAGGGGCGCGAGCTTACCCGAGCCGCCTGTCGAACACTTGGAGGACGTTTAAATCAAAATATAGTTTTACCATAGAATTAGTTATTTTTTGATTTATTCTGACGTTTTTGTCCTTTTGTGACTTGTAAATAGTTAAAGTGTGAAATCTCGTGAGATACAAAACTAAAATAAAAGTAAAAGAGTATTTATTGACAAGTATAACGAGAATGTTTGAGTGAGATTAGTTATAAATAACGCGATGTTTGGGGAACATAGGACAGTCGACCCCTGGAGATATGTATATTGTAACCTTTCACTATTTGTAGTTTGCGTTTTTTTTAAGCTAGAACTACATGGACAGATTTACTTGAGTTCTCATTGATAAGTCATATTATATTCATTTATTTGTCGTTTTTTATTTATATGAAATTTTTAATGCTTATAAAGGAAGGTTTTGACGAATTATTGCGTATGATTAGTTAATCGAAATAATAACAGTTTCCGTTTTAAATCAGAATCACGTCGTTTTAATTTATTTTGGTTAATTGTCTTCATTAAATTTAGTGAATATTATTTTTCAAAAAAAATATAAAGTTTTAAAGAAAAAATAGAAAATTGATAACAGGCTACAGATAAATTATATTCTATAAAAGAATTACCTATTCTATTCCTGTGAATACCTTTTAAAGACGGGTTGAAAATCTTTCGATTAAAATCCCGTGAGGGTTAAAGATGTGCCCAGAATCGCGATGGAATTTGATTGATTAAAACAATCGGCCTTAACAACCGACTGTCAGGGGTTGTTACTGAATTTTATAATTCAAGTACTCCGAAAAGAAATTCCAATCGTATCTTAGAGGAAATCTTTATAGGTCGAATTAGTTTCGGTTAAATTTAGATATTAGTAGTCTTGAGCGACGATTTAATTGAATTTTAAGGAATTACGATTTAATGTAAAAATGACATGATTTATCCCAATAAGAAACACTTTGCAGATAGAATTCATAGCTGACGGAGTATGAATTCGTGAAACTAATCAATTTAACTCGACGAAATAAAATATGAAATAAAATATTAAAATCGAGTTATAGAAAATTTACGGATTGAGCGGTTTATAAGCGCATTCATCGAATAATTGTAAGATAAATTTATTTAATGCTGTTGTTGATTGTTCGCTTAAAGGCGTCGATTTATAATAAAAAATTATTAATGATTATATTTACGATTTATAACATTCTACAAGTTAAGGCGAAAATGAATTTAATATCGACATAATTAAATTAGCGGTGAAAATCTTGATAGGTAAATGAACATAACCCGAATTTATTTGATAAAGTTTTGCGTGATAAGCATTTTAGGAATCGAGCTAGCAAATTAAGTAACTATCGGATCGCTGTAGGGGTTCTAATCCATGTTATTTACCGATTTATAAGTTAAGTTCCTATGCGGACGAAAGCGGTTCTAATTGTTCAGTCTTATAATGCGCTATCATCTTGGGTAATAATGATTTTATAAGACTGTTGTGACGCTTCTGATAATTTAATTCCGCTACTGATAACTGAGAGTTACTCATCGTAGAAGTTAAGACATCGAATTATAGTTAAAAGAAAAATCATCCCCGAGCGACACTCCGCTAGGTGGGGGGCCCATAGCCCATCCCATCTTTATTCGAACCCGCAGGCCCTTCAGACTCGGCACTGCCAGGCAGATGTCGAGCGAGAAGAGGTGTCCGACCCTATAACGTAAAACTGATATATAGACATTCGTAGTTGAGTAGTAAATTCAAACCGGGTTGTGACTGACCCTTAATAGTCACTGGGGGCTCTGAGCGTGCAAAATTGCTGCGAACAATTGGGTCGTGACAAATATGATTTTAGATGTTTAAAAATATTTTAATGTGAAATCTAATGTTGAAAATTAAATTCCTAAATAATTTTTATTCTTAATTTTATTTTTTTAAAGCATTCAATTATAAATTATTTTTCAAGGTATATTCCAGTTTACAATTAGTTTCAATAAAAGATTTTGATTTTCTTTTTAAAACTTAATTTTATAAAAAAAGTATTCTTTAATCTATTGTAAATTAATGTCATCAAAATTTTTAATCCATTTTAATTATAAAAACACTTTTTTTCAGATTTTGATGGTTTTTGAAGGTTATTTTAATGGTTTTTAATTGGCACACTTGCACATGTGCTGTGATAATAGGTATTACGGAAGCGAGTTAATGAGACCGAAGAATCTTATTAACTCGGTTACGCAATCTCGTAAAGAATTTAACAAAAGAAATAAATAAAATTTTATAATGAGAACTATTTTTGTGAGGAATGTTTTGAAGTGTGTGTTGATATTGTGCATGTAGAATGTTGATTCGGATTGTGCCTCTCCTGCATTGATGGATGATTGGTATTTTCTTTGATTCTCACTAATTAAAAATAATTTAATTTTAAAGTAAAAAGATTTTAAATAATTTTTGAATGTATTATTTATCTTTTAATGTAATTTAAAATTTTAATATATTAATTTAATATGTTCTTTTTTTAAAAAATGTTTAGATTTAATTTCAAACAATTAGATTCTTTATAATTAATAATCTTTATTAATAGATTTTCATTTATTGTAAATAATTAGTTTGAACTCAGAAATATATTGATCAAGAGAGATATCAAATAGTGAATGCGCTTGTGATATTAATAAATGTTGTAAACCTCATATTGATGTTGTTAATAATATTAAAGCCAATCAAAAACAGAAAGAATGGAAGAAATTCCAGTTTTTATCACACGAACAAAAAAAATAGTCAGGTAGAGAAGTCAAACAATCACTGAACGGATCACAAATAGTATGAATTACTTTAATGTTTGTTCTTGACAGGGACGCTTGATCAGTACTGATAGATCAGAGGGTAAAACACTGGTGCAACGTAGAGTCTTGTTCTCTAGTTTTTTGAATGGGGAAATAGGAAAAGAAGATCGGATTGACGTTTTTTTCTTGAATGTGTGGAAGCTCGTTCGAACGGATATTTCGTTTCGGCTTGGTTCAATTGGCGGGATAAATAGTCCTGTTGAATTGGAAAGACAGTTTCCGTAATTTTTATGATCGGTTGATCTAATTAAATCAACGATAGACCAGGATTACGGAGAATTATTTTTGGCAAGCAGAAACCACTGTCGTTAATTTGGAATTTAATTTAATAATTCTGATCGATTTATTGATCAGTTTATTAAATTAAATATATTGCTAAAAGCAATATTTTTATTACAATATTTTATTTTATAACCATCTGATAACTCTATAAAAAAATAATACGCACGAAATAAAATAAAAAAATAATTACAGGCAAAAAAACATTGTCACAGACAAAAAAAATAAAAATCTTACACGCACACACCCATTATTCAGATGGCATAGAAAGTCGGTAAGAAGTCAAAGTCCGCAACAATAGGCGCATGTGCAGCACAGTACAGTATTGATTTGCACATTTTCGTGTAGTTTGGTCGTTTTTACGTATTTTCTATGGTTTTAAGGTAACGGGGATGGTTTTTTAAGATGTTTTCGATGATTGTCAACGTGATTTAATTGGTTGTTAAGGTAAATTTAATGATTTTTTTAGGGAATGGTGACGGTTTTCAGGGTAATTTTAAGGTTTTAAAGGTGTTTTCAAGAGTTGTTAACGTGATTTTAAGGTGTTTTTGATGAATTTTAAGGTCACGGTGACGGTTGTCAAGATTTTTCAAGTGATTTGATTGGTTGTTTAGGTGAATTCGTTGGTTGATAAGGTGATCGGAACCCTTGCTAGGGAAATGGAAACCGTTCCTAAGGAGACATGAACCAATCAGAAGCGTTGCTAAGTGATCGCGACCGTTGTCATGGTTATGGGTTACTCCCCCTGGGGTTTGGTCATATGTGGAGAATGCCCTTTTTCCCCTTATTGTTGTGTGTTAACTTTTGCTGTTAAAGCTGGTTGTTGCTGGTTAACCCTGGTGATCTCTATTGACTTGTCCGCATTTTTGCCAATTCTCCGACGGAAACCGATTTATTAAGAACATTAATTGGGTTTCCTTTACATTTATTTATATCACAAAATGAATTGTCACTAGAACAATTCTCCATAAAACTTGCGTAGCTCGTATCGTTCTTGATTGATAATCTTTAACGTCTTATTATTCAAAAAAATTTCAGTTACAATTTAATTATTACAAAATAATTTATACTTTAAATTATAATTTAATTATTACAAAAATAATTTATAATTTAAATTATAATTTAATTATTTCAAGAATAATTTATACTTTAAATTTAAAATAATTTTTATTTATTTTAAGAAAATATTATTAAAATATTATTTATGAAATATTAGTTTAATTTTAAAGTGATTATTTAAATTTTAATAATTGAATAAACAACCCAACGTTTTAAAATATTGAAAATATCAATCTTCCATTTGGGTTGGAGAAACACAATCCTAAAACAACATACCAAACAACACACAATAAACATTATTCAAAATTATTCCTCACATCCCCCTCGATTTAAATGGCTTTAGCCATTCTACATTCCTTATCAAAATTATACCATCTAATTCCAATTCACAACTTCTTTCATGTCTATGGTTCTTAATTGTTGCCGGACCCATATATCGATCTTCTTCTTTTGTTATGTTTTCTCTCTTTATCAACACTTTGTCACCAACTTGAAAAGTTCGATTTGTCTGTACTACATTTTCGCTCTTTTCTTTCCTGACCATTTCTTCCTTGGTATTTTTCCACCAATGTATTAACTTCCTGCCAAATATTATTTCCGCTGGTGAGACGCCTATAGTAGCCTGAACTGTGCTATTTAACATAAATTCTACCTCTGGCAAAATTTCCGTCCAGTCTTTGTGAGTTTCATCCTTCATTCGTATATTTATGGCATCTATAATTGTTCTAAATTGTCGCTCCACGATCCCGTCGGTATTGTAGTGATAGGGACTGAAATGTACTATTTCAGCTTTAAACTTATTCATTGTGTCTTTAAAAAATGTTGATTCGAATGTTTTTCCTCTATCGACATGGATTTCTTTTGGTGGTCCGAATTTTCAAATCCATTTGTCTAGTAATACTTTTCTTACGGATTTCTCGTCTTGATGGACAACGGCATTTAAACTTATATTTCTTTTAAATTGAGCGATTATCGCTAGTATGTATTTTTTATCCATTAATATTTCTTTTAAACGGTCCGCAGAAATCCATGTATAGTTTTTGAAAAGGTTCATCTGCAAATTGTTTCATGGGATTCTCTTTTGTTTTCGTTGTTAGGGTCTTTCTCTTCTGACAATTTACACAGTTTTGTACAATTTCCTTTATCGTTTCTTTCATATTATTCGTATCAAAGTCATCTTTTAAATAATTGTAAACTTTCTTGCTACAAGCGTGACATAGCATTTTGTGTATATCTTCCACAAATTCAGTTCTTTTGATTTTCGGGATCCAGTATTTATTATCCATTGTCATCACGATATCATCTTTCAGTACCAATTTCTTTGTTTTTTCAGTTCTAAGATCTTCACTTATTTGGTTTATCTCATTATTATCTTTCTGCCACCTGAATTCTTTTGATTCATCGTCAAGAGCTAAGATTTGTGTTTTAATTTTTCCCTTCTTAGCTTCTTCGTGCATCGTCTGACATTGTACACACATTTCGCAGGAATTCCTAGACATTGCATCGGCGTTAGAGTGTTTTTCGTCTTTTTGGTATTCCATTTTCATCTCCAACCCACTAAGAAAATTTATCCAAGTTTGAAACTGTTGGGTTATTGAATTCCTTGTCGTCAACATAAATGTGATCGCTTTGTGATCTATTCTTAATAAAAATTTCTTGTCGTAAAGATAGTGTTTAAAGTGTTGTGTGAAATAGTATATTGTCAGTAGTTCCTTTCTCGTAATACAGTATCCCAATTCATGCTTGTTCATTTTGTGGGATGCATATACAATCACTCTTTCTTTTCCATATATATCTTTCTGTGATAGCACTGCTCCATTGGTATCAAAGCTGGAGTCTGTATCCAATATGAACTCATTTTCAAAATCTGGATATACTAGCATTGGTATTTTGACCATTTTTTCCTTTAATTTCTGAAATGCGTCGTTACACTCTTCCGTCCATATTATTTTTTCATTATTCTTTCCACACAGCCCTTCCAATACTTTTGAATATTTTGCGATATTTTCTGTAATAGTTGGTTAAACCCAAAGAACTTCTTAAGTGCTTAGCACATGAAGGGTTCTGAAACTTGCTAATCGCATCGATCTTTGTCTGATCTGTTTCTATGCCATCTTTGCTGATCACGTATCCTAAAAACTTTGTCCTTTCAACTAATGTGAGGGATAATTTGGAATGTTGTAAGTTTGTTGTTTGTAGACTTTTTAGATCTGTGACTCTCCTACTCAGATGGGATTGATATGTTTATTGATTGATTATTTGAATCTAATGAAATTAATTTAATGATATTAATTTTAAGTACTAATTAATTAAAGTTTGATAATTATGAATTTTAATAATATTTTCAGTAAATGATTTTAACTTATTAAATGTAATATATTTTAAAAATTAATGTTTATTTATAAAAATATGTAATGACTTTTATTCAATAAAAATTATGAGAAATTAAAATTTATTATTAAACTTTCTCATTCATTGTTTTTTTAGATTTGAATATATTAACAAAAAACTATATCAATCAAAGAAAGATGACCAATGAAAATTGTTGTGAAGAAACTGTTTGTGTTGTCAATAAATGTTTGCATTCAAATTGTGATGCTGTTAATACTGGTATTGTGAATCCTATTGTCGGAGAACGATGACAATTGAGATCAACTACACGGGCGCTTTATTGGTCTAATGCTCACCTTGATGGACTGCCTCCTCGACGACACTTAGAGAGACGAGCTCGGGTATCGTTTTGTCAGTGCTTACTGTATCTCGAACTAGAGACTGATTGGTCACCCCGAACATCAACTAACGATCATCTACAACATGAATCTCTTTCATGCTTAAGAATCCTCCGAACCCACACAACAAAAACCAAAGCGGAATGAAGCGATAATGTATAAAAGTGTATTAATACGGTAGTTAAAATTAAATATTCTGACAAAAGTAAATTATAATAATGTACAATGATAAAGGATATGTTTTACAAAGTTTGAAAAAAAGTTAAAATATGAATTATGAAAGTGTGTGATAAAGTTTTCTACCAATAACAAATTCAACTGCTTTTCGACTTATATCGAAAAATCAATGGGATGAGAAACGAGATTTCCTGTAAAAACATTAAGAGGAATATTTTAAATTGTATGAATGTGTGAATGTAGTGATGTTGTTATGTAAGTTATTTGTATTTTTTGTACATTTACAATGATTGCCAATTGAACATAATTAAAATAATAATTTGATAAGTTTATATTTTTTAAATTAACAATTAACCCTTTCCAGCCCAAATTATTATTTTTGAAAAAAAAATTTTTATTGTTGTTTTGTTTGCTAAGAAACAAGTGAGAATCGCGCTTTTTTGCATTCTAATATATGTAGACTCTTTAGACTTTTTAGAAACTATTACTATGTGTAAAATTTAAATTGGGTAAAAGAGATAACTGTAATTTAATTTTTCAAATATGTTGCCATATGGCAACAATGGGCTAAAAAGAGTTAAATATAAGTTTAATATTTAAAAAAACAAAAAGAAAAGCATTCAATTATATTTAAATTAAATTCATTTTTAACAATTTTATAAAGTTTTATTACTCTGAGTTTTTATAAAGGAAATGATTAAAATTATTATTTTTAATTAAAGTTTTTATGAAGTCAATATTTTAAAAAAGAAATAGAAAAAAATTGTTCGAATAATCATGATTAAAAATAGAAATTAAAAAACCAATTAGAGCGATGTCCAACAGTGAAAGATCTTGCGAGAGTTGTAATAACTCCAAATGTGATAATAATAAAAATGATAACGAAAATGTAGATGTATAGCATATTTATTAATTATTAAAAAATAACAGTTGTTTTACTGTTCTAAATCTGAAATCCAGTGGTGAGTTATTTTCAAATAATAAAAGATTTTTAGAGTTATTATTCTTTTTATTCATTGATCATCACAACAAAAATTGTCTTAAGTTTCTTAACAAACATGAAATCCTTTTGAGGTAGCACCAGAAACAACATATTGTTTCGGTTATTTTATAAGTTTTATTTATTCTAGTATTTGACCAAAACATAATTAATATCTAAGTTTAAACCTTGATTTATTTTTTTTAAAGAAAAATATAAATTTTTTCGATGAATAAAGTTTTTATTTCTTTTTTTAAATAAGTGATATTTTTTTAATTTAGATTAATATTATTGTAGAAACAAAAATATAAAACAGCATATGGTTACAAATATGAAAACATAACTGATACCAATTCATTAACATTTTGATCGACCATTGTAACATCCCTTTCTTGTATTTATTTTTTTAATGTGTCTCAATAGATGATCTTTGTCCGTATTGATTTTTATTTTGCTTGGACTTGTTAATGTATATTATCTTCACTGCATTTGTAAATATTAAGTTAAATTTTATATTTATGAAAACCATTGTTTTGCGTTCTAAGAGTCCTACGGGCTACGAAGACTGATATATTGCTTTTGCTACCTAGTTACATTGTATTTGTCTCTCACATGATACACTTCGTGTTCGTATTGCGTGCTAGCAAGCTAATTAAACAAATAAATATTACAAATCTCCTACTTACCATAGAAAATTAAGGTAAGTAATTCATTTATATATTTCATAAATGCAAATTTTCTTAATCTTAGTATTAACAACATCACAATTTGAATGCAAACATTTATTTACAACACAAACAGATTCTTCACAACAATTTTCAGTGGTCATCTTTCTTTGATTAATATAGTTTTTGATTAAATATTT
>MQRK01249940.1:0-10903 GCA_001938485.1 Girardia tigrina
GCGAGTGCTCGCTAATCCGGGTTTTGAGATGACGATTTGTCTCTCCGATGTGGGCCTCCCATCTCTGTAATGGTATTGAGCCTAAGGCTCTTTAGAGGGTCCACCCAAACTAAAGTTCTGAAGGGCCCATCGATAGGCCTCCTACAGAGTCAGTGGCCTTCCGCCTCTGAGCAGTCGGCTCAGTAACGAACGACTAGCCATGGAACTTGGTACCATGGTCGTACATGCCATTGGCTGTTACGGTGGACGCGTAACAACCGCGAAATGGGCACTTGAATTGTCCTCTTGCAGTACAGAGAGAAGATTCCTTCGTTTCACTATTGCAGAGGACTCTGAGCTCCGTGTATAACTCAGAAGTCTTGCCCATACATTCTTTGTTGAGAATTCCTTCTATTTCTTATCCAATTTCCTCAATCCTCTCTCTTTTCCATTTCCTGAGATACCGCAAGGTGTTCAGTCTTGCAGCCTTCCACGTCAAATATGTTCACATCTATTCTGAATGTATTCTTTCCTTCGCTTTCATTTCTCCTGCAGTAGTGGTTTCAGCTCTTCTAGGTGTCCGTGTAGCCACCTCTGATTGAGCGGGACTTTCTTCTTTCTGTATCTTTCTGAGGTCTTCAAAATGATCTTCTCCACATCATCCCATCTCACGACATTCGGACAAGCCTGTCCTATGTCACTACTGATGGCCACTTTGTTGTTCTGCAAGGAAAATCTGTCAATTCTTCCTTTTCTTTTCTTTCTTCTATCATTTGCCAACTTGAGAACCTTATTGTTGTTGGTGATCCATATCGTTAACACGACTAAGTCGTGGTCAGAGCCACAGTCAAAATTTGGTAGCTTTTTACATTGCTTATCCTGTTGCATCTGCTTTTTTTCGACAGGAATAAGTCTAGTAGTAGTCTTTTTCTCGTTGCCGGGTGTGTCCAGCTAGTTCTCTGCGCCAACTTATGTTTGTAGAAGGTGTTCTCTACTCGTAAGTTGCACGCATCAGCAAGATCTGTTAAAAGATCTCCGTTTTCTGATGTTACTGTTGAACTAGTGTAACACCCAACAGTCTTTCAGTTTTCCTCCGTCCGATTAAGTCGACAGTTTAAATCGCCTCCAACTATCAGTTCGTGTTTCCTCTTTTCAGCCTCAGTCGTCGCCCTTTCGATATGTTCTTGCATTAATACGAAGAACTCTTCCTTTTCCTCACATGAGTGTCCGCTGTCAGTCGGAACGTATACCCCCACCACTGTGATAGACCTTTGTGGTATATGACAGAGGAACACTCTCTCACTGATCGCTTTAACCTCTAACATCTTTAAACTTTTCATTAATCAATCCAAAACAAAAAACTCGCTCAACTTCAAAGATTGTCAGGTGTAACATAATTTAATGTTGGGAATTCTTTAATTAACTTATCTAACTTTGAGCTAACTAATGAGGAACGGGAAATTTTAAAATTTGGTACTAATCATGGAATAAGATCTTCGTTAAATACATGGAAATTAAAATCTAAAATCGAATATATTTATCAACAATATGAAAAAAGTATAATTGGCAATGACAATGGCAGAATTAAAATTATTCAAAAAATCAAAAATATAAAAAGGAAAGCAAAAATGCTCTGGACTCTTCAGAATCAAACATTGACAAGACAGAAAAACAATCACAGATTCAAGATATCATAGGCTATGTATTAAAATACAAAAAATTTGAATTGAAAAAGGCTACAAATATTTACATTAATAACAATAAGAAAATGAAAAATAATGAAGAAAAAACATTAAAAGATTTAAGAAAAAAAGAAGGACATAAATATTACAAAATTTGATAAAGGTAACGGCCTCGTCATACTTAACAAATCAGATTACATAAGTAAAATGAATGACATATTAGGAACAGATACATTCAGTAAATGTTTAAAAGAAAATAGTAAACCATTACCGATGAAGAATGAAACCGACTTAAAGGATATATTAAAGTGTCTTCTTAAGATTAAAAGCATCGATCAGAAATTTGAAAAATTGTTGACACGCCAGGGTTCACAACCAGCTAAACTGTATGGTCTAACTAAAATACATGAAGCTGGTCATCCACTCCGCCCTGTTTTATCAATGATTGACACGGTTCAGTACAGAGTCGCGAAGGTTCTTGATTCAGCATTGAGTCCTTTAATTTCAAATAATTTTGAGATTAGGGATAGCTTTGATTTCAAAGATTTCCTTTTGAATCAGGTACCAAAATGTGATTCTGAGTGTATGGTCTCATTTGATGTCTCCAGTTTATTCACAAACGTACATATCGATGAAACCATTAATTTGTGTGAAAAGATGTGGGATGACAACTCTAGCTCTGTGAATAAAATAATGAACAAGCAGGCACTGAAATAACTTCTTAAATTTTGTGCCAAAAATGTACCTTTTCTTTTTAATGATGAGTGGTACATTCAGGAAGACGGTGTCGCAATGGGTTCCTCATTAGCACCAACTTTGGCATCAATATTTATGAAGTCGCTTGAGGATAAAATGAATGCATACCCTGGTGAAAAACCTGTGTTGTACAAGAGATATGTGGATGATGTCTTTTTGGTTTTCAGAAATCAATCCCTCATAGAACCATTCCTAACATTCATGAATGGTCTTCCTCCGTGAGAGGAATATTTTAAATTTGGTATGTTGAAATTGGTTTGTTGAATTTTGTATGTTGTGTTATGTATTTGGAAATGTGTTTCTCCCACCCAAATGGAAATTTGATATTTTGGATGTTCATGATTTAAAATAAAATTTCGAATAAAATTTACATTTTAAAGTGCAGCATAAGATATTTAAAAACATTAAAAATATTAAATCTTTTCAAATTTTCATATTAAAATTTAAATAAAATAAATAGTTTTAACTAAGTTTTGAATTAAATAAATGTTCCTTCTTTCAATAAAATATTTTTTATAAATAATTTTTATAAAATATCGAGTCTGAAGAAGACTTTATTGGTTTTGAATAAAATTCAACATGCAATACTTTTATTTCCCTTCGAAATAAAAATTTGCGAAATTTTTTAAACTTTTTTAATATATTTTAATAGTATTTTTTGATATATAAAATAATATAATTATTACCGCACCAATTGTATAAACTGTACCATTAAAATTTCTAGAAAAGTTACTTTTTTTCATATATTTTTTTCTGAAAAGAATAAATAAAAATTCGGAGAAATAACAACAGTCATCTACAATCTCATTCTAAAATGTATAAGCAATTATTTCAGAAGACTACACGATCTCAAATTAGATTCACCGGTTTTACTACAATCCGGCTTCTAAAGAACACCAAATTGACCCATCACACCTGCATACGATTGACCGGTTCTAAACCGAACGATTATAGACCCACAGGTCAAATACCAACCGACCGACTATCAGGTTTGCCGGCACACGCAAAAAGACAGTGAACAATTTTCAGTTAAAATATTAAGGAAAAACTTATATGATATTTTTACAATTTATTATCAACAATCACACAATTTTTAAATTCGAAAATAATTCACTCGAATATTAAAAAAAATTTTTTTCCAAATCAGAAATCTTATTGTATTCCTCTTCCACCTCATTAGAAAGGCCTTTTTTGAAGACAGTCATTTCCAAAACTTACACTTCATGAACCTTCATTTCTTGAACCTTGTGTGACGTACTTTTTCACAATTTCATGCCTTGAGCGTATTCTGTAGTATTTCTACCAAACTCTGTCATTTCGTCCGTATTTACTGTCCCCTGTTACTGCTTCTCTGTAACTCCGGGGTCTGTTTTGCAATCCCTGGTCTCTTACTTCATTCACGTCTTCTGTCACACTTTTGACGTCATGTACTGCCTTTATCTTTTCTTTTATCTCATCTATTCCTTTCACTTTGTTAAGTATCACTTCTTTTTTATGTCCACCTGGTCACAACTATGTAACAATAATGCTTCCGTGAGAGCCTCTTTTGACAATTCATGTTTCAAGTCTTGGCTGCGAGCTTTTCTACTTTCTCAAAAAATACTTCCGGTATGTCTTCTTGTACCGCCATGCCTCAGTCAGGTCTTCAAATAGTGAGGAAGTTCGAGAGAATGCCTTTCTCAATAGGTCTTTATAACCTACTATTGTTTTATCTACCGCTTTGTATCGATCTTTCAGATCTCTGTCCAACAAACAAACGACTATTGTCTCTTGTTTGGCCTTCGCTATTCCTGCAAAATTAAAGAATGTTTCACATTCTTCAATAAATGTCTTCACATTGTCCCCTTTCCTGTACTTTTCAGGTAACAGTTGACCCGTGAAGATATCCATTGCAGCGGTAGTCGCCATGTGAGAGGTGGTTGCAAAATGAATATCAGAAATTCATTTTCATTTAAAATTTTCAGTTTGATTTTAATTAAAAATAATTTTTTAAAACTATTTAAATTTTGATCAGCGAACTAAATTAATTATCGCCTCATAATAAGGAAGGAACTTACGATCACATAATTATTACTAACTTTTTTTTATTATTTTATTAGTATTATATAATAAAAGAGCTCATCAAATTACTTACAAAACTATTTAAATTTTGATCAGCGAACTAAATTAATTATCGCCTCATAATAAGAAAGTGCTTTAAAAAAAGTTTTTAATTAATGGTTTTTTAAAAATTAAAATAAAAATAAATTAGAAATTAAATAGAAACTTAAATTTGAAAAATTTAAATTACTAAGAATTATTTTTATAGATTTTATATTATATTAGAAAAATAATTTATCATTCTATTTATGTTTCCTAACAATTAGAAACAAAAATTTTCACATGAATTAATCTTAATTGTTTTTAAATAATCCAAATTATTAAATAATTATGGGAATTCAAGATGAAAAGAAATATTAATTAATTAATCAGTGTTTTTATACCTAATCTTGAATTTGTGAGAATAAATTTGTATACAGATATAACTATGTATAGAAGATGTCTCTAAAGTCTGGACACATTAAAAATTTTACTTTCAAGAAATGAAATTGGTTAATATTTTTTTCAATTGAAATAATAAATAATGTTTTAAATATGATTTCCATTGTAAAAGAAATATCAGAAAAAATTATAAAAATACGTTTTAAAATACCACACAAACTATTGAATAATTTTAATAACTGCTTTAATTTTCTAACTTCCCTTCTCGTCGTTTGGAATTCTCGCTATTTGTATAAACCCACACTGTGACAACGTGTTGTAATATTATAATTATATCAAATAATTTTTAATTTATTTATATTTTCTTTTAGAATTTTGTGTGTGATGGTAGGTTTTATTTTACATATGTTAATTTATATATATATGTGTTTTTTTACATTCTGTATGTTAAAAAATCGATATGTTAAAATTTATTTTTACTTTTTATCATTAAACTGCAATTTATTTTTTAAAAAAGGAAAAACTGAATTTTAAAATTAAAATTGGTTTTTTGATAAAATGAATTTTTTTTTTAACTTTCGGAATTTTATCTTTAAAATACTTGTTTTATTAAGCCCACGGTAATGGGGCACAATTATCAAATGCAAAATAAAGAATCAATATTCCATAATAACTTTTTCGCGTTTTCGTTTCGCAGTTATTACAACAACCAGCCCCGTGCCGACTTCCAAGTTAAACAATCATTTATTTGAACTTAAAGAAGTATTGATTTCTCTCCGATACAAATTTACCTGTTCCACTGTTTGTCCAATATCTTGTAATTATACTTATAAAAAGAAAAAATTATACGTTGCTCTATCGAATTCCCGGAAAGATTCATAATTTAATATTGTATTGAGGACACTAAAAAGTAATTACAATTGATTATGTGAATTGTTTTTTTTTGTTGTTGGTGATTAACAGTTATTGATTTTTTATATATTTAATACAGCATACTTACGATCATATAATTATTACTAACTTTTTTTTATTATTTTATTAGTATTATATAATAAAAGAGCTCATCGAATTACTTACCAAAATTTTCAGTTAGCTCTTTTATACCTTTGAATTCTTTGAGGCATTAATTTGTTTCTGATTTTCAACATCGCTTGACGAGGAGTAAAAATTTTTCAATTCGATAGGGGCCTTCAAACAGTATTTTACAAGGACTCATACCAATCGCGCTCATATCCAAAAAATCAATTTTTGGAAATAAATCTTGTCAATCCAGTGTGGATTTCTTACTTCCTATTGTAGTAGACATATCTCAAACCAAACGAATTCCACACTCAGTCAATCCATCAGACGGATGTTAGTCTGGGGTAGCAAATAAATGTTGAATGCCAAATTTTCGAAACAATTTGGTGCTATCAAATGTCAAATATCTGACAAGTAGGATTTTAGTTTCCAATACCGATATACCTAACCATTCAGAATCGCTCTTGTTATTGATTCCCTTGCTTGACTTCTGAAGACTAACAGAACTATAATTTCGCTAAATTAATACTAAAATATAGGTTTTTTACTGTTAAGGGTTTTTGGTGAACTTTAAATTTTTGAAAATTCTAAAATTGAAAATCATATTTATAGTTAAGATAAGTTAAAATCATTTTACAAAGTTTTAGAAAATCAACTTATAAAAGGGAAAGTCTAATTAAAATGAATGGTTATAATTTAAGTTGAAAAACAAAATGGAAATAAATATTTTTACAAAAAATTAATTTACGCTGAAAGCTTTACATAAAAGTGTTTTTATAATTAATGTTTGGTAAAAAAACTAAAATGGAAAAAAATACTTTTCTAAAATTAATTTTACAATAGCTTATAGATTGATTTTTATAAAATTAAGTTTAAAAAAATCAAAATAATTAGCAACATCAATATGAGTTTTGCAACATGTATTATTATCACAAGCGCATTTACTATTTGACATTTTTCTTGATCAATATTTTTTCTGAGTTCAAACTAATTATTTTCAATAAATGAAAATCTGTTAATAAAAATTATTAATTATAAAGAATTTAATTGGTTGAAATTAAATCTAAACATTTTTTTAAGAAAGAACATATTAAATTAATATATTAAAATTTTAAATTACATTAAAAAATAAATAATACATTCAATAATTATTTAAAAATCTTTTTACTTTAAAATTAAATTAAATTATTTTTAATTAGTAGGAATCAAAGAAAATACCAATCAACAACATGCACAATATCAACACACAATTCAAAACATTCCTCACATCCCCCTCGGTTTAAATAGCTTTAGCCATTCAACATTTCTAATCAAAGTTTTACCATCTTCGAGCTGTAACTCGTAACTCCTTTCGTGATTTCGTTTCAACACAATTGCCGGACCCATGTAACGGTCATTTTCTTTTGATATATTTTCTTTTTTTATCAACACTCTGTCTCCAACTTCAAAAAATCTTCTTGTCTCCACATTTTGTTCGACATTAACTTGGTTTCCGTTAGTTTCTTTATTGTTCTTCCACCAATGTCTTAATCGTCTCCCAAATATTATTTCAGCTGGGGAAACACATGTCATAGCTTGAACTGTACTATTCAACATAAATTCTATTTCCGACAAAACTTCTGTCCAATCTCTGTGGTTTCCGTCCTTCATTCTAATATTTATAGCATCTCTGATTGTTGGGAATGTTCTTTCCACTATCCCATTTGTATTATGATGATATGGACTTGAAAAGATTATCTCAACTTTAAACCTTTTAACTGTATCTTTGAACAAAGCTGATTCAAATTTTTTTCCTCTATCAACATGGATTTCCTTTGGAGGTCCAAATTTCCATATCCATCTGTCCAATATCACTCTACCAACTGTTTTTTCATCTTGACTAGCAACTGCATTCAGGCTAATATATCTACTGAATTGGTCTACTATTGCAAGTACGTATTGATATCCGTTTATGTTTCTTTTGAATGGTCCACAGAAGTCCATGTATATTTTCTGGAAAGGTTCATCTGCCGACAATTTTATCTGTTTTTCTTTCGTTTTCGCTGTTAATGTCTTTCTTTTTTGAAAATTTAAACAACTTTGGACTATTTCTTTAATGAAATTCATCATATTTTCCATGTCAAAATCTTCTCGAAGATAGTTATAGACTTTTTTACTACCAGCATGGCATAACAGCTTGTGCATCTCTTCAATAAAATCTGTTCGTTTTTCTTTTGGGATCCAGTATTTATTTTCCTGAGTTGCTACGATGTCATATTTTAATGTCCATTTCTTCGTTTTCCCTTTTCTGATATCTTCAACAATTTGTTTTATTTCTTCATTATTCTTTTGCCATTTGAAACCCTCTGACTCTTCGTTCAATGCAAGAATTATCGTCTTGATCTTTCCTTTCTCTGCTTCTTCATGCATCGTCTGACATTGGCTACACAATTCGCAAGAATTTCTAGACATCGCGTCAGCATTTGAATGTTTCTCACCTTTCCGATATTTTATTTTCATGTCAAGTCCACTAAGAAAATTTATCCATGTTTGAAACTGTGGTGTAATAGCGTTTTTCGTAGTCATCATAAAGGTGATAGCTTTATGATCCGTTCGTAACAACAATCTTTTTCCATACAAAAAATGTTTAAAATGATGAGTGAAATAATAAATTGCAAGCAGTTCTTTCCTTGTAATGCAATAACCAAGTTCATGTTTATTCCTTTTATGGGAACCATATACAATTACTCTTTCTCTTCCACATATGTCTTTCTGTGATAGCACCGCTCCTATTGTATCAAAACTTGCATCTGTATCGAGTATAAAGTCTTTTGAAAAATCAGGGTATGCCAAAATTGGTGTCTTAATCATTCTTTCTTTTAATTTTTGAAAAGCTTCATCACATTCTTCAGTCCAAATCAGTTTTTTATCCTTGCTCTTACCACATAAGCCTTCTAAAACCTGTGCATATCTAGCGTAATCCTTTATGAATTTCCTGTAGTAATTCGTCAAACCCAAAAAGCTTCTTAAATGTTTGATACATGATGGGTTTTGAAATTTTCTAATTGCATCAATCTTCGTTTTATCTGTCTCAATACCTTCTTTACTTATGACATATCCTAAAAATTTCGCTTTTTCTACTAGGAATTGACATTTCTCTGGATTTATTCTCAAGCCGGATTCTTTAATTTTCTCAAATACGTTATGTATTCTTTGAAGATGTTATTCTCTATCTTTTGCAAAAATCAAAATATCATCCAAAGATACGACTGCTTCTTTCCAATTCAAATGTCCTAGAACTTTCACCATTAATTCTTGAAAGGTAGCTGGAGCCGCTACAATTCCAAAAGGCATTCCTTTAAAACAATATTGACCATTCTTTGTTGAAAATGCAGTTTTAATCTTTGAATCTTCTTCTAATTCAACCAGATAATATGCATTTCCCAGATCGATTGTACTAAAATATTTTGCTTCATTCAACGTGTTTAACATGTCATCCACATTTGGCATGGGAAATGCTAGTCTTACCGTAATTTTATTTAACTGTCAAAAATCGACACATACTCGGATGTCTTGTTTCTCTTTTTTCCATACACACACCAGAGGGAAGTTCCATGGAGAACTACACTTTTCAATTATACCGTTTTCTTCAAAATTTCTAATGACATCATATAGTTTCTCTTCAAAATATTGTGGTAGTCGATAAGGCTTCACTAAGACTGGTTCTCCAAGAGTTTCTATTCTGTGTTTCGTTAAGGAAGTTTTCCCAACATCCCACTTGTCAGCCATGAATATTGATTTATATTCTGTTAATAGTCTCATTAGTTCGATGTCAACTTTGGTGTTAAATATTTCTTTAATTCTCTTTAGTCTGTCATAATCTGTTGGACTATCTCTAATCATCCATATGTCACTTGAATCTATAGTTTCCTTCTTTAGTTTTATTCCAAATTGGTCCAAAAAGTCAACTCCTGCTATCATTTCTGGGTTGAGTTCTTTGACTACATAAAACTCTATAATTTTTTGTACTCCTTCAATTATTACTTTTAATTTAACAATTTCATAATTTATAAGTTCTGATTCATTTGCACAATGAATGCGTTTACTCGTTTTCTCTATCTGAACATCTTTCATACTTTTAAGTATATCTGTTTTAACAACATTTACTTTGGCACCGTTATCCAAAAGACATTCAACATTCATATTCTTTGTATTAAATTCAATGCTTGGTCTTCCATTCAATTTATCATATCTAATATTTAGCTTTGATATTTTCAACTAGAAATTCCTGTTTCAACTTTTGCGATTTTTTCTTTATCTCCTTATAAAAACAGTATGTTTCAAATCCTTCTTTCCAACAATCTAATTCACAAACTTCGAGAGGAGTATCTTCCAACACACAATCACCCATACAGTTATACATACCATTACATACACAATCACACACACACATTTTTACTTTTTAGTGAAGCACACTGATCACCTCTCCTTGTGATCGTGCATCCTCGTTTCCCTGGTCTTTCTCGTATACTTGCCTATTATCTGTACGCATTCTCTGCCTCGAATTTCCTTCATTTGATCGTTTTCTTCATATGCATTGTAATCGTTTCCATCATGCATTTCTGCAATATCATATCTTCAATTTTGATGCCTCTGTTGATTTCGTGGGTTATTTGTTCTTTGCCATTCATTTTTCCTGGCATATTGGTCTCTTTCTTTAAATCTATTCATGTTCATGAATATCGCTTGAAAGATACTCATTAAAACTACTAATGAAGTTTTTAAATTCATTTGACCATTTCTTTAAATTTTTTATTCCATATTTAATTTGTTACTAATTGAGAGGTTAAATAGTTTTCAATGCTTATGCTTATTAAAATTATTAAGTATAATATACAGGGTGGGCCAAAAGTAGGGTTACAGTTGCTTCATTATCTGTTTCGCCTTCACAATCACGTTTAGATATAAATTATAGAAAATATTACTGAACTCTTATTCTATGTTAC